>WSTG01001236.1:0-10807 GCA_019616325.1 Ceratobasidium sp. 394 | reverse complement strand
CACCCGGTCCACCTGGCAGCAAGCAGATAGGCTCGTTTTACTCGCCAGACTCAGCTCTACCAGACGATATATGTTATGTGGGGAAAATCCACGATTTGAGCTGGCTATTGGCCATTTTCCTTCTCGCAACTTTTTTTTTCCGGGCAGCACCGGCTACTTTTTTGCACCCGGCTCACTGGCCCCGGCAGTAATTGGAGCACAACTCGGCCATGTCTCATCCAAACCTGCTGACATGTAGCTCATTAGAACCGCAGCGTTGACGCGCATGCGGTGGTGTAGTTATCTTTTGTATCCCAGACGGTGAGCATCTCTGTCTCTCGTCCATTCTGCATTATACTTATACCATCCGATGCCCCTCTGCGCTGCGATCCCAATTATATACATTGTATCTCTCCAACATCAGTACCGGGGGAGATACAGTCGATTTACCGGCCAGGAGCTTTTTTTTTTCTCGGGAAGCGTCCATAAGCGCCGACTCCGAACCGTTTTGCAAATCGCAATAATACATTATTCGATGCACCGATCACCTATTGGCAACCCGTCAAAAGGTTTGATTCCTATGCTCCTACCTGGAAATTCTGGCTAGCGCAGCGAAAATAGCTCATCCATAACCGCTTACCTGCTGTGGAATGTGTCCGCGCATTTCCTAAGGATCGGCACGATCAGGGTGGCGCTAGAAGGTCTGGCCCGCGCGAGGCGTGTCTCCGCCACGCCGCGGTTTCACAACCCATTTAAACAGCCCGGTGTCGGCAGCGATCATAGCGCGGCACACAAAACTTTGTCTCCTCTCGCTCCTCAGCTACACCAAACTTGCGCTAGACATGAGTCTTGCAGTCGCGATTCCCGAGCTAATGGCAGACCCGGGAGAACAAACCGTTTCATCGGCAGTCGGGAGCGCCCAGGGGACCGCCAAGTTCCCCGAAAGGGCCAAAAATCAACAGTCAAACAAGGTCGCCCGCACTGCCGCGGCCGACAAGAGGAAGCTGATAGTGTGCATCGATGGGACCTCAAACCAGTTCTCCGAAAAGGTGGTTTCCAAACTTGACCGATAGATACGACTGGCTCATCCTCATTATATATGTTTATGCATCGCTATACGCATTAGAACACCAACGTGGTCGAACTATACAGTCGTATCAAAAAAGATGAATCGCAGCTTACTTACTATAATAGCGGAATTGGAACGTATGCTAAGCCCTCTTGGCGCTCTTATACATACATGAAACAAGTGCTCTCGAATACTGTTGACTTGGCGATTGCTTGGTGGGTAGGACAGATAGCCGCCTTCATTCCTGCTCATGGTTCTGTACCAGGAATTTCGAAAAGGTCATTATTGGAGCATACCGCTGGTTAGCGGACCTCTACCAACCTGGGGATCAGATATTTCTTTTTGGTACGTGTTTCGGTGATTATATTGGGGTTGTTTAGATGAACATCTCGCTCAGGGTTTTCACGGGGAGCCTATCAAGTGCGGGACTTGGCTGCAATGATTCAGACGGCATGTGTTGTGTGTTGCGACTTATGCTCAGCTGATCAAAGCGCACGCTTGTTCTTAGGTTGGGCTAATTTACCCCGGAAACCAAGAACAAATACCATTGTACTGTGATGTTACTTCCATTTATTAACCAGGGGCTTATCCTTGAGCCCCAACAGTGCATGGGAATTATATTCCAATAGCGATCCCAATGTCCAGAAGTTCAAAGAGGCGTTTTCTCGGGATGAAGTAGACTTGCACTTTCTCGGCGCTTGGTATTTACCACGTCTTGATGAAACATTCTCTTTGAAAACTGACTCTAGAACGTCTAGGGATACCGTATCGTCGATCGGAATCTTTCCGGGTGATCTACTCCCTATGACTGACCAATGCAAACATATAACTCATTTCCGCCACGCGTTGGCCTTGGATGAATGCCGAGTAAGGTTTCTCCCCGAGCACATCGTAGGCGAACCTAGTACGGAAACTGAGAGAACTCAAAAAGAAGTTTGGTTCGCCGGGACTCATTCAGACATGTGGGTTTTTATATTTGGTCATAAATACTTGGCTCAATCGTTCCCTATATGCTTAGCGGAGGAGGGAACAAAGCAAACAAAGATCTGAATCTTGGCGCAGAGCCCTTGAAGTGGATGATGGAGGAAGCTCAAGCAGCCGGACTATCTGTCAAACAACACGACGTAACGATGGGCATACCAAACGCCGACATCACGGGATCTTTAAACGTTATTTGGTGGCTACTTGAAATCATGCCAATCTCGAGGAGGTCTTATTCCGCGGACGGGCAGACTTCTAATATGAAATGGTGAATCTCCAATAACTCACTGCGTAGCTACGAGATGCCGTATTACTTACCCCGCCTCAAGGACCCCGCATCGAGGGCGAGGCCGGAAGGTCATACCTGGTCACCACATTCACTGGACCGTGCGAGCAAGCCTCAACAAACCAGGAGATGGGGCGAATAGCGACAAGCCCCTACCACAGTTCACTTACGAGCCTAAAGCTAGGCTCCGGCAGGCGGATAACACCAAACTAACATGGGAGGATATGCTTATCGAGCAACCCACAGCGCCTACCGCGGATTCGGTTCCCCCCGGAGAGGAATCACCGGGAGAGACTCGCAAACCGGCTTGGGAAGGCGGAAAGTATCTCATAGATGCGATAGACCTGGTCAAGTATGGACGTAGCCTGGAGCGCTTGAACCAGGATGATTCAGAGCGTTGGGTAGAGAAACTGTGGGATTATCTGGTAAAAGATGGTAAGTAGCCCCGCTACAGCTCGGCGCAAATAAATTTACCGGTACCGGTCTCTCCACTCTATTTCAAGGCAAGCCGGAGCTGATATGGACCTACGGGGGACCTTCTCTACTTCATCAAGTCGCAGCAATTCCTCAGTGCCAGAGGGCTCGAGCTATCATTCGGTCCGTGGTGGGCTTGAAGTATGGTAGGTTAAAATTAGTCCGCCCTTCCGCAATAGGGTCAAGGCATGCTCATGAGCCCCGGACAGACCCCGAATCGCAAGTCAAGAAACAAAAACAGCAGGGGCCTAGCATACCAGTTAGCGATAACACCGGTAATTCTATCAGTGGTAAGTAGAGTCACAAGTACCAGATGCAAAGCTGACTTTATTTGTCAACAGACCTCGATTCAGCTCAGCTATTATCCTATGTCACGCCTCGTGTGTGCATTCTGTTGCGGCAATGGACAGCCGACAAGCTGCCACAACGTACGTACGAGCATTATCCTTCGGCGTGTTTGACTTATGATCTCCCATCGTTCTAGCTAATATCTCTTCCGCCGCTAACAGCCTTATGTCAAAGGTTCTGTCCGTACTCAAACTCAAATCTAAAATCAGGGACGAGCCGCCCCCTGCAGAAGGTAGTGAACGCTGTTGGTTTCTCCTTCCGTGTACTAAGTCTCTGGTAATAGTCGATTGGAGCATAGAATATATACCAAAACAAGACCGCTCGTACCAGCTTGCTCGTATTGCCGTGGATATGGTGTTGGATCTGCTGAAGATAGGCAAGCATGTTTGAAGAGTGCAAAATCTCAAAAACTAATACACAAATTTCATAGACAAGATCCGATCGTCCATCTCGGGGGACCCGGAGATGATTAGCATTTTTGTATCGCTAGTTTCCCTGAATCGGGCAGACCAGACGCCTGAGGAAAAAGGCGAGTATTGATTAGCCATGGTTATTTCTTTTCCTTATACAACATGTCTCTGCGTTAGACATGGCCGAGGCGGCCGTGATGGTAATCACGAAACTTGCAGGAAATGGTAGGATTTGTCGACCTTCATTGGTTGCCAACTTAACTCAATAAATTTCAATATTGCTATATCGCTGTCCAGAAATCGCTCGACGGGTATTCTACTATGCGAATGCGGTCCCACGGATTATGCCGTTATTAGCGATACAAGATCTCCCCAAGAGTCGCTTCCAAATCGTTACCGAGGTAATACGTAGCTTGGAAGCCTTGGCACACGACGGTAGGAAGTCGCTTGCATATACAGGATATTGATTCGTAACATTCTATGATAGAGAACTGCGCCTACCAGATTACGGACCAGCCAAGCTTTTCCGCATTGCTCGCTTTCCTCGAACCTCAAACTCAGGTTGAGGATCAAAAGCAGCAACAAAGTCTGGTCACGGAAGCGGCCTCCGCTGTGGCTACATTGGCCGAGACTTGTCAACCTCGCTGGTATTATGAGGGAAGCCGGTCCGAAGAGGTCTTCCCACTCATTATTAATTCCGAAGTAGTCGATAAACTTGTTCAAATCCTGGCCAAAAAGAAGCATCCTGCCATCAATAATGTATTGCGCGTAATGAAGGTAATCTCACAGCATAGTATGTTTGGTTTGACACACGTTGAGGAGCAGTCTAACCATTTCTAAGAGGATCATCTGCTTCTCGTCGGCGATATGCCAGCAATTACACATATATGCGATTCCGTTGGTGTATCCTCGGATGCTTTGACAATCCTTCGCAATCTGGTGTTTTACGGCAAGTCGATTGATAGGCTTACTTATATTGTGCTCATCGGTCTCTTAAAATCTGACTAGATTACGTTCGCGAAATGATGATCAAGAAGGGGATAGTATTACATATCACTGGTCTCGTTGATAGCAAGGACAAAGAGATGTCTCTAATGGCCCTCGGGTTCGTTGAGGAACTGTTACAGTATGGTGAGTCAGCTAGAAATCGCCAGCTCTTTACTTAGCGGTTATCCTTAGACGACTCAAGACAGCAGCTATTGGAAAGTAATATCGCATCAATACTTGCAACGCCCTTGAATTCGGGTCAGTCCGAGCTTGTGGAAGCTGCTTTGGACGTCGCAGTGGCAATTACATCGCAATGTAAGCACATTATAGATATTTAAAGTATTGAAACTCACATCAGGTGGTCCCAGCCGACAGCGTTGAAGAAGCACTCGTCGATATTCTACTGTCCTTGGCTAGGAAGACCAAGAGTCATAAAGCAATGTTAGCCATTGGAGGAGTCGCGACTCATCATAAATTGGAGGACGACCTCGGAACACTGATCTCCGCATTCGTTACCTTCACGGAAGATTCTGATAACACAATGGTCGAAGACGCACTCAATATCCTCATCAAACTAGCCAAGAATGGTAGGTAATTTCACTAATAAAAGAACCTTTTATAGCCCAGTCATAATTTGCTTGCGTAGACGAGCACCGGGGAGAAATGTTTCAAGCACATATCATCCAAAGTTTAACTAGACTGTTGGAATTGGCCACCAACTCATCATCATACTACTCTCCGAGTACGTATTTTGTAGCAAGGGTGACTACTACATGCTAATCTTAGAACACACGACAGGCACATCGCGTGACAGGATAGCAATCACTTTGAAAACTTTCAATATTGTTGAAATTCTGTGCAAAGACCGTGAGGGAGTTATTTTGGACATCGACGTCATGCTAACAGCAACTGAGACAACAGAAAACATTCGAGCTCAATTCATTCAAAGTCCAGCAATCGGTTTCCTATATTCGCTGACTGACAGTCCCGTAAGTTATACAGTGGATGAGGCGGCGACAGCAACTCTAAGGCGAATGAAATATGGTATGTGCACCGACTACATTTCACATAAAAGCCCTGGTTTCTTGACCATTGGCTGTGTAGAAGATGTACAATCGGCGCTTGAGAAGCTTGACCGAGAGCGCGGGTTGGACGTTCTCAGTACGTGTTATGACATTTTTGGTCGGTCAGCCAATTTACGCAACCCAGGTCAAATCAGGCCTAGGAGCCCTTTGAGTGTTAGCCCTAGGTCGACGGAGTTGGAAGAGCCCGTGGCCTCGGAACAGAATGAGCAGTCTGGGGAAGCTGAACAGCCAGAGGCGCCAGAGGGGCTGTCTCGGCCAACTACGGCAACCGATGGTGTTGTCATCGATGATCCTTTCAGGGAGGACTCGACCGATCGACTTGTGACGGGAAGTTACCTTGCTTCTGCAAGGTCACTCCGGGGGTCATAATTAAGACACGATTTCGTGCAATCACTAAATCACGTGGGAAGTGTAGCACCGCCTTACTGTAATTACTGTAACCTCAGGGATCGATCCTCGGAGATGTTGGACGTCGTCTCAAACGCCGCCGACAAGCCTGGCCGCGCCGCATATTCCCCTCATAACTAGAGTCGCACACTAGTTGTCGGCTGCTCCTGTCTCTCGCGGTGCTCGCAAGTTGTTCTACAGTAAAGTCCGAGCGACGCGAAATACTTTTCGCCACGTCTGTATCTACCTTGTTTAATCTGTGGCTGTTAGAAGTCATCAATTTCGTCCTCATCGTCAGAAAGGGGCTCGCCGATGTGTGCCCGAGCCTCGGATGAATTTCAAATTCACAGGGGTACCTCGACCTCTGCCATCTCACTTCTCTGCTCCTACGTATTTGCGAGCACTTAACGCAAGTCCTCATTGCTGTTCCCAAGAATCGGCGGTTGAGTTGTAAGTCACAAAAGATTGATCTCGGCCAGCCATACGTTCCATACATAGGATAATGCATATTCCGACAAATCGCATGGGATACAAAAATATAGTAAGTCTTATTATTCGGTGATACAGTTCAATCTCCGAGCAGCATTAAGTTCTATTTGTTTGGTTAGCTTAAATTGATCCATTGCATTCGTGAGTGACGTACCTTTCGCATCTCTTCATTAAGCTTCTCGACTCGCTGATCCTCCTCCAGTAGGCTTTTATCCGGCTTGATGGCAAATAACCCATCATCAAAATCGCGCAGCAAACGCAGGTATTCCCTTGTTTGGCTGCGACTCATTGACACGTAGGCGTTGAACTGCGTCAGGCCACTAGTTGGTGGTTTCGCAATGCCGACGATTACGCGTGGCAATGTCTGACCTTGCGCTCGATAGTCCGTAAATGCGTAGGCCGGGGTCAAGGGAAGTTGTTTCCTCCGGATCGGCGTGATAGGTACGAGCCCCCTCTCTAAACCCGGTATCTCCCAGTTGATATCGGTCTTTGACAGACACACCAGCGCACATAACGGCGGCCGGTCCAAGTCGAGAATATGGTCAGGTGTGTTTAGCGGCGTCTCCTCTAAGATGAAATAACGTTGTACATTATCGCAACCGCAGGCAGGAGCCAGGTCAAGGGGCCCGGGTCACGGGCCGCTTTTTCATGTTATATGATGCTTCAATTGTGCCTCGTCGTGCAAAGCAGCACGGCTGAATTCCAATGTCAACCGGATTGTACTTGAAATGTCCGATGCTTACGGTTTGCTTGATAGTTTCATGTGAATATCAGGTCTGGTACCAATTTCGGTAAATAAGCAGTATTTCGAGAAGTCCGCACACTTTCGCTACTTGAGTGCAACCGATTTTCACAACATTGGAACATTTCGGGGTCGCTGAAATGTAGCCACATCCTGATCATGTGCGTCTCGGACCCACATACTGAGTATACTGATCGCGTCTTGGTTCGAATAAGATGCGAAATGCCGATTAGGTGGTATAGATAGTTAAGGATGCCATAGTTATTAATGTAGGGTGTGCCGAATTCCGCTTAATCCTGCAAACTGGCAGAACGTTACCCCGAGCCAGTGATCTGAGGCTCTTATTCGGGGTACCTGCGACGGCAATGACAATATTAATAACTAGAATGAACCCTTCAAGGGAGATGCCGAAGGCAACGGCAGATAGGCCTTCTAGGCCGGGGGTTGCTTAGATCAATTCCCTCAACGGATACTATGGCAAGCGAGGCGAGGACGGTGGGTTCCGCATGTATAGAGTTCAGAAATGTGTATCTACAGGCTGTGAGCACAAATGGTGCAACGAATGATGAAAGAAATACTCGCGTGGTATGAGAGTAAGCTACGGATCATGGAAGCGTACGGCCAGTCTTTTGTGCGCGAGAAAAATGGCCTCAGGCGTCGGTAAAATTCTTTGATTCATGCCCCAAATGTCGCTGATTCGCCGGTTTTGCACGTTGGTTTTACCGCTTGAGTATTAGGTCTCACGGTACCTCGTGAAACTAAGTAAGCGCCAACTGCCTTGGGCGCATACAATCCACATGGTGAGCCTTGTTCGCCCGCGCAAGTCTTGAGTAGCGGTCGCCGCCTAGGGTACGTCAACGGGTCACGGTGTGCCACCTAGACTGAGGTGCCATGGATTGGACAGGGGCACGTTGGGCTAGATGTTCCTCAAGATAGAGATGCGAGTATGAACAGGTGATTGGGTGAATATGAGGCGATGGTTAATTTACATGATGGGTCACTTGGGTACATGAAACTATTTACCCATCATGTTAAGCATGCGCAAATATTTCGCAGCAAAACATAAAACAAGCACTATGCTGAACCAATTATTTCAGTCATTAGCACGGTTGTTTGTTTGGTCAAGTATCTTGATGAGTCAGTCACGTGGTATATTTTCCATTGAAAAATTTTCACTTGTCCTCCTCTTTAGAGATCTCATGCGCGTTGAAAGCAATGTCAATGCTATCGAGACAAGGTGGGGGCAGGGTGAACAGGCGCCGATGACGTCGCGTGACTTGTGTAATGACGCATCGGGAAGTGATCAAGCTCGACGCGTGCTGACTTGGAATTTATTAATGTCCGAACACCCATATCAGCCACCACCACTCTGGGCGGTCTCGGTCCACCCACCCTCCCGCAGCCGACAACGGCCGGCCGGTACACGTGGATCCCACGCCTAGGTTTGTGACTAGGGTATCATCAACGTGTGAGAGCCGCACGACCCCTGTATATCTTTCCCAGACGTGGCGACGACTGCACGTTCGGTCTAACTCTCGACTTGTCATTTCTGGATTCCCTCGGTTGGAGGTTTCGCTTGGGGTGTATCGTCGGTCTGACTGGGTTTGCCCGAACGAGTGTGATCTAGTGCAGATCTTGTGATGGCTACCTCATCGACCGCGGTACCGCCTATTTCTGGCACACTGCCCGGCACCGAAATTTCCTCTCCCCCTCCACCACCCCAGACGACGCAGATCATACCTGGCACGACCGTCGTCGGCACTGGAACCACTGGCGACGTCTGGTCATATACCATTCCCGACGCGACGAGCGTCTTCCCCCTCACCGCTTCGGCCCCGGCCACGGCCGCTCCGAACCCTCCGGCCAATACACTCATATTCACGACTGTAGTTGTATCTGGGACAACTGTGACGGGTGGGATGGAGACCGGCGTGCCTTGGTCGTACACGATACCAGCTGCGACGTTTCTTTCATCGGTCATTGTCCCAATCACGCTGGCGCCAACACAAAGTAGCGTATTATCTGAGACATCGACGCCAACCTCTGCCCCTATTTCTGACTCCCAGACTCTTTCCCCTTCTACGTCTGACTCTGTCACGCCCTCCGCGGCCGAGACTTTATCGTCATTATCTCCGTCATCTCCGTCATCTTTTGTACCCTCTCCATCCGCGGCCTCCTCTCAGAAAGACACATCCGCGCTCTCGGGCGGCATAGTCGCAGTTGTTCTTGGCGCACTCCTCCTAATCATCCTTGGCGTCGCCATGTTTCTCTGTCTCCGCGTCCGCCGACGCCGACGACACCTTGGACCCGATTGGGATAAACACGGCGAAAAGGATGTGGGTGTCGTTTGGGGAAAAGGATGGGCGAGGGAAGACAAGGGACGTAGGGGATGGAGAAAAGGTCGACCTGGGATGACGAGGGGCGAAGGGAGTGGCGATAGCTCGGGTGTTGGCTCGAGGACGAGATTGAACCCTAGTGGGGAGATGTCAGAGACGCGGGAGGTGGATGAGCGACCAAGACCTGGCGGTGAGCGTTCCCTCGGCCGTCTATTCATCTTATGGAAAATTTTAATTGATGACCGAGCCAGTTCGACCGAGGATCAAGTACCCATACCCGGCACCGACTCCGGACCTCCCGGCTTCCCACTCAAGTTCATACACGCAACCCACATCTTACGACAATAGATATCCATCCTCATTGCAGTACCCCCAGGGACAACCAGACCCCAATCCCCGCACAACTCTGGGCCCAAAACCCCCTCGATCGATTCCACCTCCCTCGCCCCACGTCTACGCACCTCCACCGACACCCCCACGTCCTCCATCACCCCAACCCGCTCCCGTCCCGGACCTGTACTGCTCAGCCTCTCCACCTCTCCTATACCAATCCTCGTTCATGACTCGTTCGACCTCTCCACACGGAAGTAACACAACGTCACCCGTTCCTCGCGCAGGGCCAGGTCCCGGACCAGGGCCGAACCGGTTATCAAAACAGCGGGTCACACCGAGCGCATCTGCGCTGTTACGTCATATGGTCCCCACGCGCGGTGCGAGTCTCCGCCGACCTCGACCAGGCCCAGTACAACTCCCTTCGAGCTCGAGCGAATCTGAACAACCGACTCGACCAGGGATGGCGACTCTCCCGTCTTTTATCCGTGAACGCCAGTTTTCTCCGAGTCGGAGCGGAGGCGGAGTCGTATCGTCTAGCCAGAGCGCGTTGTTTTCACCCCGGACGTCTCATTCTCCTCTCCCGCTCCCGCACAGCCGGAGTTACGCAACGTCTAGAGATGGGCTGCTTTCACCTCCCCCAACGTTTCCTCGAGATCGGTATAGCCAGATGACGACTACGACAAGGAGTGGAGATTCGAGATATGCCAGGCGGAGTATGGATTCCAGAGTAACGGGACGGAGTGGGGACTCAAGAATGACTGGACGGAGCGCGGATTCAAGGATGACAGGGCGAAGCGCGGATTCACGGTTGACTAGCAGGAGTGGAGGTTTGGATCAGATTGTCGAGGAACGAGCGAGGTGATTATGATTACGTTTGGATAGATCAAGATTTATAGGAACT
>WSTG01001235.1:0-10813 GCA_019616325.1 Ceratobasidium sp. 394 | reverse complement strand
ACATCAGCAAAACCCGCATTTTCATGGAAGCGCTTGGAAAAAGGACTTAACTTAAAGGCACTTGTAAATGTTTGTAAAAAGAGGATAACTTGACAGTGTTTAGAAAAAAGGGGTATTTTGAGAGTGTCTTCAAACAAGAGTATGGTGTTTGCAAACAAGGGTTATCTTGAGAGTGTCTTCAAACAAGCCTATCTATCTTCAAGTTGTTTGCAAACAAGGGTTATTTTGAGAGTGTTTGCAAACATCCTGGTGTTTGCAAACACCCCAGGTGTTTCAAAGTGTTTGGAGGCTGCACCGGTGGCCTGCAAACACTCTCAAGCTGGTCACATGACCTCTATGTTGAAACTCAATGACCGTGAAATTCACACAAGGAGCACTCGTTGAGTGTAAAATAGAGCTCGGAGAGACATTTGAATGAATAATGAGCAGGAGATTAACATTTAAAACACAAGTACAAAGTCTCCACAGCATCTCCGCAACATCTCGAGCCCGGCCCCAGCCTGCCTCCGACGCGTGCCTCCCGGTGCACACATTTCTTACTGCTCCAATACGGGACCTGCGAGCAGGAGCGTGGCCGTGCTGGATAACGTGCGTGAGAAAATGTTGCGGAACAGTCCACGGGACATGACTTGCCCGCACAATGAAATCAAATAACAACTTGACCCAAATGGGAGGTCGAGGTCGAGTTGCCCGTCCCGAGCGCGACTCAACCTTGCTTCCGCTCGAGGGTATTCATTGGCAGTATTTGCACCGGCGGCCACTGAAGTGGAACCTCGAGTGTCTGTTCGTGGGCGCTGTTGAAGTAGCCCTCTTCTTCCGCGTCCATGAGCCGGGGACTACCCCACCGTCGTGTGCGCTGTCGCTATTGCTGCAATATAGTTAGTTTAATCAACGCATCGCACACGATGTACTCACGTAGAATCAGCCACCGGCTGCGGAGCCGGTGGCTCCTCGTGGTTCTGCTCTCACCTTAGCACTATCTCCGTAAATCTCATCCCGACTGTTGGTAAGTTGGCTAGCTCTCGGGTACGCTCGCTGTGGTTTTGCTGCGAGAGAATACGACGTAAGTACAATGAAGTCAGTTGACTTAAAAAACTCACCGTCGGCCATTTCAACTGCAGCTCCACCCTCCAGGAACGCGCTTCGATCCACAAAGTTCTCGGCTTGCCACAGAGCACTCTTGAGGATAAAATCGTCCATATTCCTCTCCCACCCTCCAGCTCCGTTCATCCCACCGCCGTGGCCACCAAACTGCTCGGAACGCACTGCCAAACTTGGCAAGTAGTTCCCGCGCGACGTTTGGATCTTAAGACCCAACCCGACGCTCTGCCCGGCCCGCACCTGCGCCTCGAGGAACGAGACGGCACGTTGTGCACCCGCGCTTTGTCGCGCGAGGCCATCGAGTTCGGTGACGACCGCAAGAGGGACAACAACGGTCCAGCGCTGGCTGGAGACGAGTTGAGAAACGGCAGGGAGGGCGGACAGGAAGATGTTTGTATCGAGCACGAGAACGGTGTACCTGGGCGCGAGCCGCGGCGTAGAGCGTGCCGGTGTTGACATGGCCGGCGACCGCGCGGGTCGCGCGGGTCTTCGTCGAGGGGATGTTTGGGAAGTGCGGGCCCGCAGTTCGCGTCTTCGGGCCTAGATGCTTACGTTAGGATATATGCGCAAAAAATCGACAGAAAAACTTACTTTGAGTGCTCGGATCTCCTCATCCTCGTCCACGTCGTCCTCGTCGTCTTCCGGCTCCACTTCCTCGGTCTCGACCTCATCAACATCCATGTCCCACCGACTCCTCACGCTCCACTTCTTCCTCCTCTCGCGCTCCTCCTCCTCTTCCCTATCTCTCGCTCCCACCTCTCAATCTTCTCCCCCAACACACCCTCAACCTCACACGCCTTTGATCTGCTCGTCGCGTCCTCCTGCCACCTCATCCCCTCTACATGCTCAACGATTCCGCCAACTGCTGCGCCGAGCCGAGCACACCCCCCACGCTCAAGCACAGCCGCACCATCTTCCTCCGCGCCGTTCTCGGCGTCATCTCCATCCTCGACTACACCGTCACGCACAGTTGCAGCGTCCAAAACATCGCCCTCGCCGCTCCATCGCCCAGCACGCCAGAAACCATGGGGGTACACCCTGCACACCCACTCGGTACCTCGGATGCACCAGTCTTCGGGAAGCGGGCCTGCCAAGTTTAGGACAAATCGGCCTTTGGCGCCCACGCTGACTTCGGCACCAGCTGCGCGCCGTCTGACGATATATCCAGAGAACACAGTGAGCCGCGCCCAAGGCACGTGTCGTTCAATTGCGCTGCACACAGTGGGCGTGCGAACCAGATTCGCGAGGAACGTAAGAGCAACCGTAAGGGATGGGTTGTACTGCGGCCCATAAGGCGGCGTGGCCCGGATCTTGGGTTGCCGCAGCGTGAAGCGCAGCGCCGCGCAAAATAGTCGGACGGCCAAGGTAAAATGGTGAGGTAACTCGTCATCGGCCGTTGGCGCCGAGGTAGACAGCGCCTGCATGGGTCGCGCGAGGTCTTCAGCGTCGTCCGCGGCCGCATCCTCCATCTCGACGTCGCGATCCTTGTTGGCGTTGCCAGTCGAAGCCCTCCCGCCGCGTTGGGCAAGACCGCCCCGGGCCTGCATCGGCTGCGCGCACCCAGGCACGCTGCGCATCGGAAGAAAACAGCGGCTGAATGGACTCCCGCGCAGTGTCGAATGGATGCGAGGCAATCATACTCTTGACGAAAATGGTAAGCGGCACGTAGCTCATATCCAGGGTCATCGCGGCAGAGGAGGCCAAGGTGATGGTGCAGTTTGCCGGTACCCGGTGCGTCCTTGAGGCCGAGACCGTACCAGTCCCTAGCGCGGGAACGCCAGACGTCCCGTTCGTCTTCCTGCTCGAGCTCGGCAGTGGCCTGGAGGCCTACCGATAGGGTGGGAGACAGGTCGAGCGGTGCAGACGGCATAGGTGCAGCGAGCGTCGCCGAAACCAGAGTAGGCGGGGAAGGTGTGGGTGCCGAAGCGAGCAGCCAGACGTCCTCGCCAGACTGTGGCTCGACGATAGAGGGCACGCCGACACGGGATGTACTCTGGGCGTCGTTGTCATCCTCTGGCGTGGACTGGACGATGCGAGACTCGCTGCAGAGATCGCGATACGTCTTCTTAAGCTGTGCGAGGGACGGATTGGTCGGGGGGGCCAGGGGAGAATTCGGGCTGTTGGCACTCGCAGAGGAAGCAGAGGTGCCTGACATCGGGGTAAAGGCCAAGCTGGCGAGCGAGGGGGCGTCGGAGAGTGAGGTGGACGAGTGGCTGCCGGTGCTGGGGGCGGGTGGACTCCTCTGGGCTGCGAGTGTGGCAAAGCGCATGGGGTGGGGTCTACTTGATCGTGCGCTCGAGTGGTCGCGAACCGGTGGGCGGGAATGTCAAAAGATGTTCAGGCCGTCCCCAAATCCCCTAGCTAGGTTTCCGAAAACGGTATTAGCGTTCAGCTGAGCAATAGCTAAGGAATAATGCTTACCGTTGGCGACCGGCTTGCTTCCGCCAGTAATCCATAATAGCAAAGATAGGATGGGACGCATATTTGTTGAAGTAAAACTTGTTGTGTACTGTGAGGAGATCGGTGGACGACGAGATGCGGAGCTCGGGATCGAGAGACTGGTATTGCGGTACCAGGTGGCACACCATTCGCAACCGAGAGAGAGGGACTACCACAGCACATCGACGGGGCCCGTCCATCTTGTGGCTAGTCGAGTACAGGTTCATCGGGTATTGTGGCCTTGCGGAAAACGGACGGAACAGCTCGAGATACGCTAGTTTTTGGTCGTAGTACGGCTGGAGATGACGCGGAAGTTCGAAGATCGCGCGAATGCGACCTGCTTGGAACCCTGGCGATTTTTTGAGCCACGTCTAGAGCTAGCTAGTAGAATCGAGGAACTCACTATGTAGGCCGCTCACACCCTCATCCACTTTATCGGGCTTGAAGAGCACGACGTCGAAGGCACCGGGGCGCTTGACGCGCCCTTCATCGTCGACCGTACGAGGGAGAGTTCGGACTCGATCGACTTGGGGTCCGACCGAGGGCAGGAACGGGAGCCGTTTGTGGGTGAGTCGACATCGCGTCCATACAGGAACGACATCCCGCCGGTCGAGTGGGAAGTCCGAACCTGGGCGGGTAGTCGGGAGTTGGTTGAGGAATCGCAGAGTGGCCGGGATCACGTGCTCGGCCCCGTGGTTTTTAATCAGGTACGCGAGCGATTTCTTGCCAAGTGTCGGGCGCTTAGCCACGGAGAGCGTGGGTTTCGGATACCACACCTCGCCGTCATCGTCCTCGCCTTCCTCATCCTCATCCTCGTCATCGCCTCCGTCCGGCCCTGCCTCCGCACCGTCGCTCTCCGTACCCTCAGCCTCGCTATATCGTGGATCAGGCAAAGCACCGGTATCATGCAGGTAAGCCCGAAGGAATGCCCATGCTTCCCTGCGCTGAAGAAACGTCGTCATTTGTTCGGTAGGATTGACGTGGTTCGAGGCGCGCCATGGCACCTTGACGTAGTCGATGTGTAGGCGTTCGGGCACCTCCGTGTTGTATCCATCGGGAGTACCGAGCTCGCGGATGAAATGGAGGTAGTGGCTGATCATGTGTAGTTTTGGGATGCCAGCGAACCTCTCCTCGCTATCCAGTAAGTTTTTCATCTTCTCTCTCTCTTTCTCGGTGCCAACGAATATCCCTTTAAGGTCATGGAAATCCGCCAGGTATCCGTCCAAGTCCTCGAGGTCGGAGTCAGAAATCTCCGGTTTGTGCACGCAATACATGAAGTCCAGCACATTCCAAGTAGCAGCAGCTGCCTCGGGTTTGCTAGATCCCGCCAGAGTTGGCAGGAACACCTTGGCGAGTGTCTTCCATTCATTGCCCGTCCACTGCTTGATGACCGATATTCCTTGCGCGAAGTGCCGTAGACCAGAAAACCTTGGCGTCGCCTTGAGGCGACGATCGACCGTATCCTTGCCCATTATCGAACGGCACCACTTTACGACGTGTTCCCCGAACATACCCTTGTTGAGTTGATGGAGCATATCAGGCGCCATACAGTTGGATATGTCGACATACGGAAGATCGGCCCAGAATGGGCGATTCGGACGAATGCCCAGAGTTTCCACGCCTCGTGAGTCTCCAGCCCAGTGATCCTCCAAGTTCTTCATCGTCTCGCGTTTCCCTCTCATACCGTATTGCTGATTGTAGTCCCCTCATTCTCCGGAAGGGACCCAACAGACCGGGCAGCGATTGTCCCTGACACAGGTCACCAACGTTTGTTCCTTGTAGTCGGCGAGGTATGCTGCGAGAATCGGGTGTACTCGGCGAATTCCACCATCGGCACAAAACATTTCCACACCCTGGCGCGACGCATCCTTAAGTGGCTCCAAGATGGACTCCATGCAGGTATGGAACAGTTGCCACCTCGTTTCCCGCCTCCTTTCCACGTGCTGAATGCCAGGCAGGTCCGTAACCGGGATAAAACCGACCAATACCATGGCACGCTCGCTGGCCCGCCGACGGATGTCCTTGCTGATGTTTCCGATCGACAAGTATACCGGCCACGCACATTTGTTACCGCTAAGCATTGTCATCTGGGTCTTGTCCGTTGCCAGGATGATTGGTGCGATCGTCGAGCCGTCACCCAGGATATTCTGGTCAATAAACCCGATAAGTGCTTCATCTTACGTTCCGACCGACACTTACTTGGGTCCTCCACCACCACTCCCCGGACCACATCTCATCGTATACCCGCTCTTGCCTAGCTTCCGAAGTCCAGTGCCTCTCCGGTGCAAAGCGCATGTGTTCCATGAAGCGCCGATCGCTAATTAACCATTTCACCACCTCGACGACATCTCGTTTCCATAAATCGAGGATTTCCTCCCCGTCGTCAGTCTGGACACGAACCGTTTGCCGATACCAATCCGGCCCGTGAGGTAAGTTGTCGATTTCGGTATCGAATTGCTTAACGTTTTTCCAATACCAATTACAGGTCTGTATAGATCTTTAGTCTCGCGCTCAAACCGCCACAAAATATATGCTGACCCGAGGTAAGTTAAAATACTCATTCACTTTACTTTCGGGGATCGGTAAAGTACCTAACCAATAGGCCTCTCGAAACACATCTGGATCAGTCAGCGAGGTGTCGTATAGCGGCGGAGGGATATCGGCAATCGACTCAAACCAGGTCGCCTTGCCGGCTGTCGGGTCTGGGTGCACTTCCGGAAACAGGGACCAGCGAGTGGGCTCCGCGAATGGGTGGGCAGACATCTGCGTAAGTAATTGCCGTCAATACCGCAGCGTGACGATAAAACTTAAAAAAAACTTGCAGGTATAATTATTTCCGGTATCTCTTCGATTGTTGCGTGGGAATTACGCCGTGTAGGTCGCTAGGTAAATGGTCAGCCCTGGACAAAGCGACTAGTCTAACAGCCACTTACTCGCGTCCGTAGATAAGGTTCGTCTGGATACTCTTCAATCGTTACACCCGGGCTGCGACGAATGTGTCCAGGCCCGATGCCCTCCATCTCGACGTCGGACACATCGTTTGCGACCACAGTGCTAGGTGTTTGCGCTTGTGCAGGAGGCGAGGATGGTGGTGGCGAGGGTGGTGGCGAGGGCGGCGGTGATGGTGGTGGCGGCGGAGTCCGACGACGGCGAAGAAACTTTGGCTTCGTCCCCATTCTTTTTTGGATTTTCTCCGCCTCTTTCTTCGCACATACGGGCGTCAACGAAATGTGCCGTTTAACGCCAGCGAAGGTGGGCCGACTGGCCGAGCAGTGCGGGCAACAAAACGCGGATTTTACTTTCGCCATCGGTGCGGGTAGAGAGAAGTCGGGTGCGACTTTGCGAAGGTATGTGTGATGTGCCCTTAGATCCGCAGCGCTTGCCATTCATGATCTCATCGTTTAGATTAATCGTGACTTGGTGTGTGTTTACATCGAAACACGTTCTGGCGCGCTCACGTCAAATTAGCTTTTCCTAGTGTAAGTTTGCTTCTTCGATGTCCCGCCGCCGATACGCTATTGACTGAACGTTGAAAACTAGATATGTTTTTTCATTCGCCCTCCGTCTTCCGGGTGTCTCGATTTGTACGCTCATCTTTTGTGTTATTCATAATTGGACATGGCTTATCCTGTTTTGGTATGATGATGACCGAACCGCGGGCGAGCAATTATCAAATTTGAGATGTCAACGCGCTCCACCGGCTTTTCGCAATGACTTGCGCGAAAGTCGAGTATATAACACACTTGCTCTCTCGGACTTGCTCCCTCGCGTTCCTCCCCTCTTCATCCCCCCCACACTCAAAACTTTCTTGCTAAGTGTTTTTTTTTAATTACTATGTCCGACGACCCTGTTACACCCAAGCGGCCTCAACGCCGGGCCGCACAGGAGTTCGGTGAGTATAACCGCTCACTCACTTGCGCGATACTTACTCACCACTTATAACGCCATCAGCGGAGAGGCTTCCGTTGCTCACGGGAACTGCTCGACCGGCAGCCTCTCATTCGCACAACGTTACTGTGAATCCGCCAACTCCGAATTCGACTATCGCTCAACCAAACCAAAATGCCGAATCAGCACAAAGTAAGTATCCGTTTAGATACATCGGATCATTAATAATCGACTCACCTTATACAGACCCAAAACCCAGCTCGAGTCACAAGGGTAAGCGCAAGGCGGTAGACGAATCGCCCGAATACGCTGTGCAACCTGGACCGTTGTCGAAGCGTGCGAAAGCGTCGACAACGGCCGTGGAGGCGATTATGTGTAAGCACCTCCAAATATCTTCGTTCTGCAGCCTTTTGAAGGACTACCGCAGCGTGTCCATATGGACAATTGACTGATCCGTCCCACCGGGACATATGGCTGCGCAACGCCCTGTCCAGTTGCGGGGCCAACGACCTGGAGGACGACATAAGCGTCGACGAGCTCGAAGACCTCTACCGTGAAATCATAAACGATCCGTATGCTGACGACGATGCCGACGCTGACGCTGACGCCGACGCTGACGCCGACGCCGACGCTGCTGCTGACGCCGACGCTGCCGCTGATGCCGACGCTGACGCCGACGCCGACGTTGACAACACACCCCAGGGCAATTTCGGCGTATGTTCAATTATTTTGTGACATACAAGTACTGACCATCCGTGACCATATAGGTGTCCACCGGGACGGTTACTCCCATGTCCCACGGCCGTCGCTTGACTGGCACCGACCATACGACAATCGGCTTTATGCCGGCTTTGCCCGCGCTCCCACGTGACCAGAACGGCAAACCGGACCTATCCGGAGTTGCCCTTGGCAACACGGCTCTGCCCTCTGCCTCGACACCGAAAAAAATCGATGCCCCCGTCCTTGCGCCTGCGTCTCCACCTACGCCTCCGGAGATCCGCCGACCACACGGCAAACCTTCGCCAGACCTCCGCCGTGCGGTGCTCAAGCGCACCCAGCGGCAGGTAAACTCGGCAATGCTCGCGACTCAGGGTGGACAGCTGGCGACCGCTAGCCCTAGAGTGAGTTGCACGCTGCTTAGCTGGGCCTAACTAAAATTCTTCCGCGTCTAGGGCAACCAAAGCACGGCAAGCGGGTTGCGTATTCAAACTCAATCATCCGCTCACAGCACGCCCACGGCCCCGCCAACCACACCGGCCGCGTCTTCGTCGCGCCCCATTGCACCCGGCCCACGCCGCATCGCGCCGCTGCCCTCCAGCACGCCTGGCGCGTCTTCGTCAGTCAGCCCTGCCGCATCGTCCTCGAGCAGCTCGCGCGCGCATGCCACTGCGACCTTGAGCACGGCTGGCGCGTCATCGTCACGCACCCCAGCCACCTCGTCTTCAAGCACCCAAGTGATGGCAGCTCGCCCAGCCAAACCAACCAAGCCCGGTACGTCACCAATTTTTTTTTTCAACTCTCGCTAACGTTGCTCATCCAATATAGCAAATGCCCGAGTAACCGGCCCACCCTACCCTGCCTGCGTCTCACCCGTGACCCGCCGGGTTGCTTCCCGCAAGGTGGTCAAGGCCAACAGGGCACCCGCACCACCTGCCCCGCCCGCCGAACCCGAGGAAGACGAGGCGGACGAAGGCGAGGAGGCTCACCAGCAGCCGGTCGTGTATCAAGCCCAGGCCCCAGCCGCTCCCGCTCCACGCACGAAGCGCCAGCGGACTCAGCTGCGGAACTTCGGTCCCATTTACGAGCCAGTCGTGAAGAGGGCCGAGGAACTCGTGTGGCTCCGCATGCTCACACAACATGCCTTTCCCGAGGTGACCGCCATCCCCGTTGCCAACAACATGGATGCGGAGATGGATGATGATGACGACACCGACGACGAGGCAGATGGAAATCCCGTGCACCGCAGCCTCTTTGACGAGTGGATCCCCGAGTGCTGGGCCAAGGCCAACCGACACGAGCGCCCTGATGAGCCGCCGCTGGCCATGGAGGCTGTTCACCGGGATTGGGTAAGTGCCCCCCCCCCCGCTGTTCTCATGCTGCGTTTGCTAAGTTTGTCCACAGATCTTGCTTCAAGTTCCCCAGCCCCGCACGTCACTCAAGGCCTACCTGGAGGTCAGTGCCCCTATCCTGTATGGGTTCCGGGCACAGAAATGCACGGCAAATGTGCAACTCAGCCAAAACTTGATACACCTAAATGCTTTTATCTATACGGTATGTGTTTTCTCGCATGGATACATGTTCCAGCTAACAAGGTACTAGGATCCCAACAAGGTCAACACTATATTCCGCCATTCCAGCATCGGGGATGCACTCTATTCTGTCTTTTTCAAGAACAATGGTCTCGGGAGCCGGTATCCGAAGCATTTTGAGGGGATGCCCATCCCGTTGATTGCTTTTATATGTGCAATTGTGAGTGAGCGACTTGATATTTGATTTTTTTAACATTTGATATCTCCAGCTTCGGCACGTCATTTGCGAGTACCGGGATGGTCAGTGGAAGAAAGAGAGCCTTAGTAACACCCTTGATGCCCGGTGGTACCGGCGGTATGTGAGACGGTTGAAACAACTTGATCGGGACACCCCGACCCGGCTAAGCAACATTCAAGGGGCACTACGGAGACAGTGTTTGTGAGTGTATCCCCTATCTTTCCTCTGTCCTTTAGCTCACGTTATGGCAACTACAGGGGTAATCAGCCGGTTGTTGACCACATGGATGATGACTCTGAAGGTAGTATTGACCTCGGAAGTGACTCAGAGCCCGAGGATATCTAAAGGTGAGTTCTCTTAGCCATACGAGACCTTGCTGAATAATAACAACTGTGTTGCCGGCAGGTTGACATAAAATTAGTGTTATTGTGCATATATGCGCTGTATATGGGTTACACTCAGCTATGTTTCATCCTTCCGACCCTCTTGCTGCTAATATGCTTGATGTACATGTGTACTGTACCTTACTAATGTTTCCTGTGCAAAATTTGCACATATATGCGCCCCCTTTTATCTTGTTTCCCCTTCTTCTTGCCTCGGATGCTTTCTGTCCATATCCTTATACATTGTAGTATGTTTGATGTCGCTTTTTTGAGTGTTTATACTTCACTGCATTGAAGAAACAAATGATATATGAATTAAGTCATTGTGTCTGCATGACAGCTCGGAGCTGCTTATGTTAGCTATTTGATACAATATGGGAAGTTGGCTTAGGAGTTTGAGGGTGATTGGAGGTGATTGGAGACACATATAGGGGTGATTGGAGGTGATTGGAGGCATATATAGGGGTGATTGGAGGTGATTGGAAGCACATATAGGGGTGATTGGTGGTGATTGG
>WSTG01001234.1:0-10816 GCA_019616325.1 Ceratobasidium sp. 394 | reverse complement strand
CCCGGAAGATATAAGCGGATCCAGGGTCCAATCACGTGTCCTACCCGCCGGGCGGTAACCGCCTCGCCACGGCCCTCTGAAGCCCGATGTGTTGTGGGTGCTGCACAAGTATCCGAGTAGTGTCGCCACCGGAGCTTCTTAAAAGCGCGACGTAAATACTGCGCAGGTTGAGCAGACCACCGATAGGCGGCGTTGCAATATCGGCGACAACGGACGGGGTTGTTTGAGCTTGCGACCGATAGTCAGTGAATGCGTAGGGTGCGATTGTATGCGTCTTCACCACTTTGGAGAAGGCACTCTTCGCGGGGAACAAGTAATCGGGCCGCCGAGCTTGGAAGTTTTATGCTAACTTTGTCAAGCTGAACATTTTAGAGCGTGCACCTGCTGAGCCAACGACCCGCAAGCGAAAGTTTGTACCCACTTTGGGCTCCCGCTCCAAGAAGGAGTGTCGGAACACTGGTTCCTTGGCCGTGTTCCAATGATTTCCCACCTTGTTTCTGCGTTGATACTCAAGTGATACACGATGTGATCTCGTATCTGAATAATAGTTTTCTGTTTGCCACATACTGTAGACTAGTACAGATAATAGTGATTTTAGTAATATGACACAGGTTCTCCCTGAGCAAGGTGGATGTCGCAAAATGCGACACTCCTCAAGTCATAATTGGAACCGCATGTAGTGTCACAATCGGGTGGGATTGTGGTTAAAATTTGACTTTGTAGCGTCACAAAACTTTGCTGGCGATTAGAGCCTGGCTAACCGATGTGTCATACCCACCTGATATATATGCTATCTCAGTTCTCATCCCCGATATAATCAAGCCCACCCTCTCTCTTCCGACCCTTGTTGGTTTACTTATTGTTATAAGCCAGTACCGACCCAGCTGGGGGGCAAAGGTAAGGTAGTTGATTGGCCATCGCGTTAAATACGGATTATGAGCTACGAAACAGAAACAAAGAAAATGGGGGGCAACAAGACAATAGCTGGCAGTCGTAATCTGTATTATAATCAACCGAGGTTCCGAATCGGAGCCTGCGATAGCTCGACCCGATGATATGGTTGCTCAGGCCAGGCGGCTTTAACAAATTTCACCCCAGCAAGCTCGTATACTAGCGGACAGCCTTTGGGAAAGATGAGGCGCAAGTGCCGCTTGCAGCAACTCGTGGTGAAATTCAACACCACCTCAGCGCTACCTTTGTCCCGGTGCACCCTGCCTTCAGTCCAAAGCCCCACCCTATTTGGCTGGCCGTTGCACCTAAAGCTCTTGTCCACCAACGGGAGCTCAATGCCGCACGGCCTCGACCTGCTCAGGGCGGAACGATACACCAGGATGCCGGTGAGAGTGAACCAAATGATGTCCGAGTGGGTCCGGGTCATTTCATCCCGAACGTAAGCCTCGACGATTGCGACGTGCGTGGGCTTAGCCTGGGCGCAAATCAACAGCAGAAAACGTGATATGAAGCCCGGCACCCGACCCATAGCCAGCCGTGGGTTCAGAAAGCCTATCATGTTCTTGACAATGTCCCTACACCACGGCATCCATTCAAGAGATACAAGTCACCGGCGGGAGGAAACATCGGTTAGCAATTATAGGTATGGTAAGAAGTGAAGCTCGACTAACTTTTTGATCCAGCTGACGAAGTCCGGCCGCCGCTCCATGGTCTTGTAGTTGCCGCGGCAGCTGAGCACAAACAGGAAACTCTGTCGGAGTCGCCTGATATTTTCCGTGACTACTGAGTCAGGAACAAATAAGGAGCCCAGGAGCTTCGTTCCAGAGGAAATCTCAGTGCGAGGCTGGCACGGGGGTGCAGGCGGAACTTACCCCTTCCTCTCGCTGCCAGTTTGCTGTATCGTTATCGTCATGGGGATGTACCCATCCATCCCCCTGAAGGGTGTCTGTAATCAATATAATGAAAAGGGACGCCCGATTCTGAAGCCCGCTACACACATTGGTCATCAAACTATTCATGTGAGGCTATAGAGAGGTAAACTCTACCTAAGCCAAAGGGTTAATTTACTGGGGTCATTAGTAACGTCGGGTAAGGATATATCGAACACGGAGAACTGTACTTTCATAGTTTAGCAGCAAGGTCGCTTTTTCTACGGGCTTGATGAACTCACCTCGACTCTGCTGGCAACCAAAGTCCCAACCAGGATATCCTGTATGTCCGACGCGAAATCTTTGAAGTTTCCGAGCCACAAAATCACGATCCCCACTTTGGGAGCCGGAAACAGCCTCTTCGCGTTCTGTTCGATGCGATCAGTGGATATTCTTTACGAAACGAGCAGGCCACGTTGGGACAGACAAGGCATGGAAGATCGTTATCACCCAAACAATCCGGGCACTGGAAGTCCGACCAGACTGCTGGATCGGGCGAGAGAGCCATGCACCTGGTCCGCCCAACGCAATACTTGTAATTGCACAGGACGCATTGAACGCAGCGGGCATCTCTGTCGCAGATATCACAAGCTTGGATAACAAAGGAAGGTCAATGTATATCACCGAGCAGAAATGGGATACAACATACCGGAATCCATGTTGAACGATGGGTATTGAATGGGTGAAAGCAGGGGGAGTCGGGGTTGGACTTCAAACGGCCCGCACCTGTCTGTTAAAACTCTGCTCCCTGTTTGGTTTTTCCAGGGTCCAAAGATGACGGGGACCAGGCCATGAGACTAAATTGGTGCAGCAGGTATGTGAAGAAGCGGAAATGAATTCCTGGTTTGACGGGACAGAGGGGTGGGAATGATCAGGGCAGGGGGGATGTAAACCAACCCAATTTGAGGTTGGTGGTAATGTCAGCTAATTTTCTAGGCTAATAGGCAGTTTTTCCAGAGCTAATGTTCCTTGAAGATCACCTGGAGCTAATCACAAAAATGAGACTAGCTCTATCCTGGTCCTACAGCGGCATGCATTCTAACGGGCCGCTGTGGAGCGTGATCGGGCGTAGGATCACGTCAGGCATAAGCGGGGAGTTTGAGGGGCAGATACAGTTATTACGCCTCCATTTGGGTGGTACGACCCGTCATACTGGCACCTCATGTGCTCTCTTTGATTGTAATTATCTAATCCGTTGCCATTTTGGGTGGAAACCTCAGAATATGCGGTAATGAGAGAGTGGAGTGCTTGTTGGTGGACTCGAGTTGTCGCAAATTGGTACCGTAGCACACCGGGAAACCCGCCGGATTTCACCCAGGAGCATCTAGTCCAACAATCCGCTACGAAGCTTTGTATCTTTTTGTGTCAATGCATGCAGTATGGTCAAAAGTTATGCTACGTAATTTTTATATATTTTTATGGTAACACCCTCTTGCGATATTAGGGCATTAGTGGGCATGTAGGATTTTGCCAAAATCCCGGGAAGCCGGCCACCCCAACGTACCAAAGGTGGATTGCCATTACCTGCCTTGAGCATGATATTAAAATGGTCCACTCAGGCCTAGCATCCATATATGCATACTTGAGATATTTGGGGTTGGTAGTACAAGAGCGAGCACTTAATGTAAGGGGTGAGATGTGGAGCATACTATTAGAGGGCTTTGCCGCTTATCTAGAACAATGGAAGAATAGAAAATGTTGTATGTGGTATCAGAGTGCTCTATCACACTGCCTTGCAACCAAAGATTGGGGGGTTTGCTCAGCAAACACTGAAATACTTGTATGCAGCCCAAGCATGTGACTATGTTTTTTGCCAAATAATGCTATTGGTCACATTACGGTGCACAATTCTGTACAGAGTCGTTCTAAAAGACCTTGTGCAGCTTGTCAGAGATCTTTGAGCAACCGGGTTGTGTAGTTTACTGCCAATGTGTGAGCCAGTGAAATCATGTGACCAAATTTGATGGCCTGATCGGAGTTTGCCTCAGATGATACAGACATGGGCTACAAATCCGCAATTAAAAAGGTGAATGACATAGTTTGCAGTCCTAGGAATTTTTATGTACATTTTGAAGTAGCTTTTTCTGTGCAAAACTCAAGAAACGGCCGGTGGCCGGTTTCCCCGGCCCGGCCGGCTTCCCGGCATGGTACGGTATAGGTTAATGTAAACTTTTTGCGAGGGTCCGTGCCTTGCCTCGTTGTCGGTGCTTTCAAGTCCCAGCTGCTGTATGCACCAATTACGCACTTTGTGTTAAACGTATATGTTAGTTTTTGTGTGCGGCACGGGTGTTAGTCCGTATTACATCGCCGTTTTTGTTGTGCAAGGCGACAAACTCAATGGCTCCACACTGGCGGGAAACGAGAGGCGATGCGCCAGCTACGGTGAGGTCATGCCAACTGCGTTGGGCATTGGCAGCATCCGCTTGTTGAACATCCTGCGTATGCCTGACATGATCCTACTCACAATCACACTCGACAGCAGTCTATCAGAATGCATGCCGCTGTAATCGCCCCAACTGATCTTTGGGGAGATTCGGCGGTCCAAAACTTCCCTTTCAGGCTGAATCGCACGACACAACGGGTTTGTAGCAAGCCCCCAATGAGAGCGGTACCCGGCTATTCTTGGAAGATGCCCCACTATCCAGAATAGGATTCTAGGTAGGACAAGAGTGGCGTATGGATACTTTGCCTGTCATGATAATGCAGCGGCCTGCACTCTGATAAACAGCTGCTGGGGCCTGATCGTCGGTAGCATCACGTCGGGCATAATCGGCATGTTTAAGGTGGGGATGCAGTTATGCACCTGCTGCGGGAAAGGTACGATTATCCTCAGCTCAAGGCTCCCACCAAGCTTGGATAATATTGCATCATTGATGTGCGCAGCTCTTTACTGCTTCATCAGGTGAGTTGTCTGTTCTTCCCAGAGGCTGCCATATATGCCTATTACCGTTGTGCTTACCAGCAACGCTACTTTGATGGCACCTGAGGGGATAATGGTAGCGGCGGAAATATTATTGGATGTATGCGGCTGCAAGAAACATTGTACCGTGAAGCCTGACGTGAGAATACATACAGGAGGTAGTAAGATTAGATGAACGTGTTGTTTTCCTGGCAGAAAAGAATGCCCTCAATTAGCTTGACCTGAGAATACTCACGGTAGGTCGTGTACTGGGCCCAGAATCATTGTGTTTACCAGACCGACGTAAAGATACTCACCAAACTTAGCATATGTGAATCATACTTCATATCGTGAAGTTCAGATGCTTTCTTGCTCTACCCACATGGGGGGATATCTACTGATGCTAGTATATTGTAATAATAATCTGTGCTATGTGGCTCGCAACTGGATTCTAGCATCATGCAAAACGAGAATGCTAATTTCAGGGCGGTGTAAAAAGAATATATGCGGTGCACTGGGAGGATTTCGGGGTTCGGATAAGCTCTGTCGTGTCACGCTGGCTTGAGAATAATCATAACATGAGAATATTACGCTCACCAGGATAGTGCACCCGGGGTACAATGTTCCATTGCGTGAACATGAAGGGAGGATACTCAGGGTTCACATTGTATTGTATAAACGTGTGGTTATAGTACATTGCATTTGACTAGTCTGACGTGAGAATATGCAGAAAGACTGTTACAATGCCTGGATGCGCTGTGTACCTGGGCCGACAACTGACTCAAAAGCACCATTGTACCAGGCCGACACAGGAATACATACGAAACACATTCCATTTTCCAGTATTGTCTTAAGGGATTCAGGAATTGCCAAAATACCCACACTAATAGCATGCCTATTAGTAGCACTGCAAGTTGAACCTCACAGATCTAAGATTCAGACATGTTGCATAGCAATTGGGACGGCTCTAGTAGCTGGGGGGAGTCCCACCTCTCTCAAGAGCATATATGCCCCCATTCCAAGCAGCCTATCCTTTAAATCTGGGCCGTGAAGCAGCAACCAGGTGCCCTCTATCCATATATCCCATAGTCCAACAGCAGTGGCTCGTCTATGGCCAGCAATAACTAATTGTATGCACACAGCACCCCATGTATGCACCTTTTACACAGTCTGGAACATCCCAGATGAGCTTTCCATGCCTCATAAAGTGTACAGAGCATACCACAGCACCCTTGAGACTCAAAATGTAGCCACTGCTACTCCCCTCACCCCCATCCCTATGCTCTGGCCCACAACCCATTCACTCCCACAGACCCAGCCAGCTATTCAGCCCTCACCTTAGCCCAGTGTAGCTCTACCAGAGTACTTTCCATCTGCATCATAGGCTCTACCCTGGCTGATTTGGATACAGAGTACTGGGGCATCTCAAGCTGACCTGGTATGTGGGGACAAAATGGTTATCATGGACCTTTGACTTTGTACAAACCATATCTCCATGGTTCCCTAGCCAATCTGGGACATCTTACTCTCGTTCTGTAGCTCCTATACTCAAGGTACATTTCGCTATATTAATGACATTTTTATCATTTTTTCTCACGCAGATACAGAGGCTGGAAATAGCAGGTACTTCAGTCTGCTAACTATTTTGTCCCATACTGTACTAGTACACACTTCAGAGTAATGGTGTGTAGTCCACAAAGTACCATGCCTAGCAAGCATCCGCGCCTATAAACTCGATGGGGAAGTATACGTAAGTAGTACGCTACATATCATCATATCAATCTGACGCAACCATGCTCGCGCACTGAATCGCAGAGGATACTTGGCAATTTGATTACCATTGGGATGTATCCTCACGCCAAGCGAGTCAACTCTAGATCGCACATTCGTAAGGTGTCGGATCTGCTGTGAGCACTCTCACGTTAGGGTCGCATGGGGCGTTCTATACATTGTATAGAATATTGGTGAGTACTCGCTCGGTCTGAGTGAGTCAATTATTCTCACCAGGTACAGCACCCGGCAAGCATACCTGCATATAATCTAGACGGGGAACCATATGTGAGCGGTACGCCGCGTATCCTCACATCAGTCTGACGCAACAATGCTCGCGCGCTCGATTGTGGAGCATTGTCGGCAATTCTATTACCATCAGCGTGTATCCTTACGTCAAGTGAGTCGAATCCAGATCACACATTTGTACGGTATAGGATCTAGCACGCGTACTCTTACGTTAGGATAGTGCGACAGAGTGCTCTTAGTGGAGAGTGAGTGGTCGCAGCAAATATGCTTTGCAAATGGCCATGTCATTGTGCCAGTGTGAGCTTGACGCCGTGCTCGCAAGGCGTACCACTGTGACACACCAACGCAACCATGGATGTGTGGGACCAATGCACGGTTTATTATCGTGATGCAACACCATGCCCAGCAGGTATCCTCATGCATGGATGAAACGAGAAAGCGTTGATCAAGCTCCACGATGCAGAATATGCCAATCATACGCTGCGTTTCACGTATCCTATTATATATTTATACAATGCAACCAGCATCCTGAGTATCCTCCCCTCACGTTCACGCAATGGAACATTGTACCCAGGGAGCAAAATCCTGGTGAGTACAATATTCTCATGTTACAATTATTCTCGCCTCAGCTTGACCCGACAGGCACCTCCGAACCCATATATGTTCTCATTGCACCGCATATATTCTTGTTACACCCCCTGAATTAGTATTCTAGTGTTTACGTGATGCTAGAATTCATTTGCGAGCCTCGTAGCAAATATCATTATTACGATACACCAGCACCAGCGAATATTCTTATGCATGGATGGCAGAAGAAAGCATGTGGCTTTAGGATATTGGGTACGATTCATATATGCTACACCTAGCGGGTGTATTAGACACGTTAGGCACGCCCACAAAGTGGTTGATAGAGATCACGTGGCACCACAATTGCCAGTCCCCACGACCACATTTTGAACGAGCCATGGCCGGTCCCAAAGTAGACCCTACATCACTCACAAGCAGAATAGTTGTACAACAATCTATGTATATGTTCTAATTATCTATGGTAGCTACTCATCTAACCCCATCCGAGCTCTTTTACAAGATGGCCCATCCGGATGGGGAGGAGACATACCAAAGAGCTACGGGAGCAGAGTGCTTAGTGGGCACGCAAGTCACGTGCACTAGACCACAAAGTGATCAAAGCGCGATCACATTCTATCGCCCACTTTGTGGGCGTGCCTAACGTGTCTATTTAAGTCATTCTGGCACAACAATGATTTCCAGCCATGGCACATGGCGTGTTCTGTTCTGTCATGGACTTCTCCTTGCGGACTGTAGCCGTCGTATATCCAACCACGCAGCGCTTGCGCTGCGTGACGGAAAATTTGAGCTTGCTCTAACCACCAGTGTCAGACTTGGTGTGACCGACTTGGGTGATTTACCACGAGTGTGCGGGGATGTCTCACTCTGGCAGGTGTATGTATTTCGTTTCACTTGCTTACGTGGGTGATGCGGACCTGACCGATAGCAAGGTTGATGAGGACAGGCCTGGGTGCACTCCGGCAAGCCAGGTACATAGCCATTGGACATTAGACAAAATAGACTATGTACATGTTAAACTACCGTAGTGTGACAAATTGATCCGCCTTCAACCACCAGCCAAAAACCGTGACGCAACAAGCCAATTTGTTAACCACAACCATGGCAAAACGTGACGTTACTCGTGGTTAGAAATACGACGGCTACAGTATTCTTGCTGTATCATTATATGGGCAATCAATCGGATGATAATGTGTATTGTATACATTGCTCTCTGACTATCGCCATATCGTATGTGAGAAACAAGGAATAGGGGGATGGAACCCCAGGAGTGGACCCCAAACGAGCACGCATGTATCATGACGGGTGAAGTCCAGCTGTCAGCGCTAGCAGGACGCGTAATGATATTTGTGCTGAGAGGGGGTCATCCTGGTTGATGATAGTCCTTCTATGGAAGTGACTCGTGGGCATCTGGTAGACATTTCTTGATGGTATATACCATTCATGCACAGGATCAAAGTGACTAGGTTTATTTGGGCACATGCAGGTGGTGTAATACCTGTGAGTGCCAGCGTATCATAAGCCATCATAAATAGCCCTTGATGCCCAGAAATCATGGGACATACCCCCAAATGTGCATCACCAATGGGTCGATTGTGTTACAGGATGGAACGGACAGTCTCTGAGGTCATGAAATATTAATCAGACACAAGGTATAACATCCCTTGAAATAGATTAGGGTAGCTCAGCTTAGCTTTGGTGCATACGGGAAGCCATCCAGTTAGTCCTCCCCCACTCTTGCCACAACTGGAATATCTTCCCTGTCTAGGGGTTGTAACCCCCCGCCCCCTCCCCGATGCTATGGATAGGTGCCTGTTGGGACTTAACACTGTTTAAGCCTATCCAATAGTATTTTAGGTCCACGTTGCATTGGATTTCATGTTCGCAGCTCTGCTCAGGAGGATACTTACGCCTTTGCACCACACCACTGACCATGATGTGTTAAATGTCAACAGATCTGTCTAGTTGTGTAGCTGGCTAGCCAGTAAGTAGTTTTTTCCGCCTGCTTGGGAATGTTCAAGATAGGATAGCACAGATAGCATTGGGCCATACAGGCAGTCATCTGCTAGAAATGCCAAGCAGCCCAGATGGATCGATGTATCCCAGTATCATTACCTCATCTTACACAAGGTGTTGGTGGACAGGACACATAATGTGAATTACCCTCAGTCATGAGAGATGAGTGGATAGCTGCCTGTAAGCACTGATAGCTGTTCCATACTACACACGTGAAGTTTGCGCACACAAGCTGTGTACCAAGGCGGCTCGGTTGTATGCTGCTAACACCTAGGGCATGTTCAGGTGCGCTGTATGCAAACTTGGATATTTTCCCAACCATAGGTTCATACACAAAAATGACGCTAAACAGACCTGAAAATACCCGAGGATAGGATAGGATAATGCTTAGCCCTTTGGGGCAGCTATCCAATATCCAAAGGTTTGCGCTGATCACAGTATCCTGAGGGTGGCTACACAATGAGAATAACTATCTGACACTGAAATGCGTGAATGAGTTTGCCTGGCAGAGGCAATTGTTACCATATACATATGTCCTTGAGAGTGCTTGTTTCAGTCATGCACCCATCCAGGCAGCCCATACCTCGGGTGTACCACAACTGAACCATGTAGTATGTCATTTTTGGTGAATATCAAGGCTGTGTGCAAGAGCCTGCAGAGGTGCACAGTGCATTCATTGACACAGGGACATGCGGAGGGCAAGGGAAAACCATGGCTTCCCCCTGTTCTTCCCATTCAGTGATAACTTGAGGGCTTGCCAGGCTTTCTGACCATATCTTAGTCCTCCCTCAGGTTCTTTGTTGCTGCCCACTATCCTATTGGTAACCGTACAATTCCTCTGCCCAGTCTGGCCACTCAACCTATGATCCTGCTTGTGTCTTGGCACCTTGGTTTCTACCCATCACTTCATGTGGGGTTTGTAGAATTGAATAGAAGTTGACTTGAGATACAGAGAAAAGTGTCAGGAAATAAACAATGAGCTCAAGAGAGGAATGGGTCAAAATTCACTGTGGTTCAAGCAACAGTATCATTTGGCTTGTCTACAGACAGGCAAACTGGGCAAGTGACCACATGGTACAAAGCTAGGCTAGTTAAGCATATACATGGGAGTACAATAAGCCACCAGTTATTCAAGATAGAACATGTGGAAAAGGGGGAGTACAATAGTCCAGGGAGCCTGGAACCCAGGGTTTCCTTGGACAAGGTGAGTGCTAGCATTTAGCGTCTGGTTGATGTGGCCCCTGAATACTGCGTTACTGAAATCTCAGCTTGCAGACAAATGTAGCACGTGAGGGTGGTGTGCTTAGAGAGCCAGGAACTGGTATATTCAATGGATAAGGTGTGGACTGGGCAGGATGTGTTTTGTGGTTTTGTGTCTGGTGAATATAGACCCTGAAGACAGCATGCACCAAATGTC
>WSTG01001233.1:0-10819 GCA_019616325.1 Ceratobasidium sp. 394 | reverse complement strand
CGACTACCGGAACCATATTACAGGTAGGTCGTCTATCCACGTCAGCTCAAATTTACTAATATATTCTAGTCATATGCATCTGCAAAAGTCCCCCGGCTCTGGCAAGGCTTCCAGAGCAGCCAGAGCAGCCAGAGACTCACACTAGGACTGCAGAGCATGCCCAGAGCATACCCAGAGCAGTGTCAGGGCACAAAATGTCGACTTTGTTTGGCCTTGTTTGTACCCTTGATTACGTAATACAATTACTTCCCAGTTGGGTCTGGTACAAACAGGTACAAACAAACCCGGTTCCCGTCTCTTATACCGGCCGCAAGCGCTTAATATCCGCCGTTCTCGGGCCAACGTGCACATCAAATTGTGTCCCTGCTGCCCAAACAACCCCTCAGCTACTGATTGCCGGCTGTCATCGGGGCTTGATGTCGATCAGGTTCAGCACTAAAACAGTGCCGTGCCGATTGTCCTCACATTGTACGCCCCGATTGTCAACGCTTATTCCCCCGCCCGATTGTTAGATAGCTGCAAGCTGTGCTTGTCCTTCGTGCATGCTGCTTTTATGCCACGGGAAAGGTATGTGAAAGCCAACATATGTAGCAATAGACAACATCAAAGGCAACATGGTATTCTCGGTTGTAATCACGAGCAGAAAAACCGATGCATGAACCGGTCAACATGGATAAAACGCGGGAAGAAAGATGAGAGCAAAACGCAAAGTGTCCAGTACTGCCCCGCCGGTCAGGTGGATTCGCGATCGGCTGTGCCTGTTGCGCATACAACCGCTCCCAGCTCACGGCTGCGGCTTGAGGAATATATAAAAAGCGCAGGATAAGGGATAAGGGTGCTCAAGCAATAGCAGGGGGAAAAGCGACTGTCCAGGAGTAAATGGTGACGGGGGCACAGGTTTTACAGGAAAATCGAGAAAGGGAGGGAAAGGAAGCGTGGCCAGAGGGATGCGCATGTGATATAAGCGCTGCGCTGTGAACGTCCATTCGCTCGTTGGAATATAATATGAAAAAGGCGAAGGAAGGGAACGAGACAGATCAGGGGAACGGGGAAAGGAAGCACGCGCAACATACACGCCACGCGAGAATGTTCATCCTAATAGTCCAATGGTTGTGAAAATGTTTATCGGCCGGCAACGCCGACGTGGAAAAACGAGTAGCAAGCAATCTACCACATGCGGTCATCTCCAACCGGCTGGCGTACACGCGTGCAAACGCGAACGTATTCATCCCTGGTAAGCAGGCCCGAGGTTTAGTGTGTGTGATAACTACCCGATTGTACTTACTGGATGTGCTTCAGGCACTTCGAACGCAGCTCGCCGAGGTTTGGACTCTTTGCCAATTGGCACACATAATACCCCCACCGCTCGTCATACCCCTCGTCGAATTCCTTCTTTCGCACCCCATCTTCGTGCTTCTTCCTCTTGTCGCGATTTGGATATTTGAGGCGCTCCAGCGCATGCACGATCTGTATGGTTAAACCAAATGTATCAGCGTAATAAAATCAATGGGAAATGCGCTGGACACATACATGGATTCCGGCAAAAGCGATCGCGGCCAGTGACGGACCGCGAAGCGCATCCGGGGAGCGATCAACAATCTGGATGGTCTCTGGTTCGCTCGACGGCGTGGCCACGGTAAGCAGCTCTTCAAGTTCTTCAGGATCATCGTTAACGAGGAGTTTATCCAAGTAAACCATTGCGAGTTTCCTGCCGCTGCCGAAATACAACACGCCCACGACGCGGGGTACCAGCTCAAAATTGAGAAAGTCCTCCAGTTCCTTGGGGAAGGGGCGTCAATTTTTATCAAATTATAACAAAGGACGTTTCCCTCACCAGACTGTACTCGCCGTACACACAGCGATCGTGTTCTTGAAGCCACGAAATACTGTCCACATCACCTTCAGACACTTTGAAGTAGGTCTGAACCATCGCCTTGATGGGGTCTTGTCCCGTAGATCGGAGCTGAGACAACGACAATTTCAGCTTCAGGGGGCCATTAGCTACCGGTCGGTCGTGCACGAGTGTAATAATACTCACCGTTTTCTTGAATTCCTTGTCGACCATCTGATCCAAGTCACACTCTGTGATCTCATTCGCTAGGCCTTTTGCTCGCTCGATTAGGACCCCTTCATCCTCCCAAAAGGGGCCCCGTGACACGTAGGAGTGCCGCACACTTAGCCTCATTACAGCCATCACCCCTTGTGCCTCCTTCGAATACTCGCCAATCTTCTTGGCGCCCTTAGTGCGGGGGTATTGGGCGTTTGGCTCGTACTTTTTCCCCGCCTGAATGTCGCAGAGCTCCGTTATACGCCTTTCTTTGTACTCGGCGATTGTGGGTGCGGAGTACTTCTTCCTCAGGCGGGGCATCGGTACAGGGTCTTGATGGAGTCCGAGCACCTGCTCCTTCCCGTCAGGCTCATCCTCGTCACCAAGGAATCCGCTGTCATCGGCTGCAACCTCAGCTGCAATGGGGGCTTGGTCGGGTGTGCGTGCAAGAGGCGGCGGCGTTCGGACGCGAGGTGTGCCCGGAATCGGTGAGCGAGGCGGAGCAATCAAATCTGTGACAAGGCTCGAATGAGGCAGAAACGGAGTGCGAAGGCGAGAACGAGGGGGCAGGGAATGCGCAGCGCGCAGCTGAGTTTGTGGCCGCAAAGGGTGAGGTGAAGGTGTGCTCGGGGCCGAGCGATCAGAAGGAGGCCTGGAAGGCTTACGAACCCCAGCAGGGGGCGTAGCCGGGGGACGATAGCCGGTGCGGAGGTTCGGACCGAGTCGAGTCTGAGGTGTCACGGCACGAGATGCGGGTGCTGTGCGTATCTGCGTAGCAGGAGAACTGGGCCGGCGAGGTTGATGAAACGAGGTTCTAGCAGCCGGGGTGGCAGAGCCGGAAATACGCAGTTGAGTAGCCGGAACGCGAAAAGATGTGTTTGAACGGGTAACAGGGGCGGACAACCACTCCTGACGAGCTAGAAGCGAAGTCCCCACAGAAATGGGACTATGTACCTGGGCGGCTACCGGTTGGGGGGTCTGCATTGGGCCCGAGATGTGGGACGTCACAAGAGGAGCGCCCATGCGGGGATCCTCAGGCAGGATCGGAACTTGATACTCGGCGCGTGAATCGCAATCAAATGGGAGCGGGGTAGCCGAGCCTGGAGCCTCGTCGGTGCCCATATAAGTATCACTTGTAGTTTGCACCGCCCCTGAGGTTAGGGCACCAAAGTCCGAGAGACCAGAGTTGGATGAAAAGGGCTGCTGAACAGGATTTAAGGCAGGGGGGGAAAAACCGATTGCGTTGCTTGGCGCGGGAGTTGAGACATCGGGGATAAATCCAAAGCCGATTGCCGTGCTACTTGGCGAAAAATCCATTGGGGAATTGGTGTAGTACCCTGTAGCTAGAGAGGGCCAACAACTTGGAGTTAGTTGTTGAGAATGGAATTGCAACCAATAACATACCTTGAGCACCGATGTCATTTGGGGTTTCACCAAAGTTGACGCCATTACCAGAAGGGAAAACAGCGCTCAGCAATAGTTCCTGCTCCTCCGCCGGTAGGTCCCAAAAAAGCGCATCTGATGCTGCAGAAGGGAGGCCAAAAGGATGTCCTCCATTGGAGGAATCGAGAGAGGTATGAGGAGGGCACGACGCGTCAGAGACCACGGGAGGTGTCGCGCAGGAGTTTTCTTGATGCGCAAAGGGCAACTCAGCATCAACGGGAGCTACAGCAGATGTCGCAAACGGGTTTTTGCGATGGATAGCGGCCAGAACAAGGTCAGCGATCATTGCACCATCAATCCAAACGTAGGAAAGCGCCCAGCACCCATTCACAGCCGCAAGAGGATGCATTAAATGATCCATTGGGCCAGCGTAGCCGTAGCCCATGTTAGGCAAAAGAAAAGAAAAACCCCCGTGCGGAAGCAACGGTGTTGCGGAGGTAAGACGAAGGCGAGGTTGATGTGGGCAAGTTTACGTTGTTGGGCGCGTTGATGTCGATTGAGTTTGCAAATATAAACAATGCCCAACAAATAAGAGACAGCAACGATCAGCTTTGACGCAGAGGACACACATCATAATCAAATAGCACTTACGGCTTTGTTCGCCAACATGCTGCTTATCATGACGCGGACCTAGACCTTGGTTGCTGACACCTGAGTCGTAAAACAAATTGGCTGAGTTTACGTGAGTAAAATACCAGCCAAATTTGGAGCACGATGTAATTACTTACTGCTAGGCAGATTGTTGCGCACGTCGGACATCCTGGATTCCATCACCTCATCGCCCTCGCCCTCAGATGCTGACTCTGAGGCGCTCCCATCTTCATCGATAGCGGTGCTCGCCTGTGACTTTGTCTCGTCGTCACACGGGGGACCCGGCAAGCCAGCACCTGCCGCAAATCCCAAAGGAACCACCGCGACGTGATTAGTTAGGCCAGAGCTTGTCGGGTTCGTTGGCGCTAATTGACTCGAGCTTGAGGTGGAGGGTGCTGCAGCGCCATTGGAGGTTTCGGGCTCGGAATCAGAGGCGGGAATACCTGAAAGTAAATTGTGTAAATCTTTATGAATAATATTAGCAAGTAATGCACACGCATACGAACCTTCCTGGCCCGGGAGATGAGGAACCGGAAGCTGTGCAAGTGGTGTGGAGTTCTTCTTCTTCGTGGGGTCGACAAGCATGGGAGATTCTAAATCTGCATAGGTGTATCGGAGGCCACGAAGGCCAGGGCGTCCACCCTTTCGCATTGGCGCGGGACCGGGCTCAATCCCCTTTTTTATCAGCTCGGTCCTCCGCTTGGCCTCACGGCGGTCGCTGTGGGACATTGACGTGGTCCTGATAGGTCGGGCATACCTGTTGTCTGGCATGGCGAGAAGGATAGAGGGAGAAAAAAGACTAAAATGACCACAGAAAAGGAGGGAGAACGGCAAGTCGTGATTAAAGAGAGTGTGACTCAAAACAAAAAATCAAAGACAGAAATATATGAGGTGAGTACGATTTTTAGAGGCAAAAGAAGGCACGGGATACGAGTAAAGCTGTAAGTGCAGTATGCAGGTGTGGAGGTAGAGTTCGAACACTTGTTTGTGTGGTTGTTTGGCTCAAGTGAACTGGGACCTTGGTGGGTCCAGGACGGTTGCACACTTGAGGCTTAGTTCAATCATATGTTATCACAGCTCTGATCAACTTGAAGTTCAACCTGAATCCAACCGCGTTTTTTCATACCTATGTCCTATCTAGGCGTACATGCTCCAGGGTATATCTGCAGTAACGAACTCTGCCGACAATTTTGCCCAACACGCAACTTCTGGAAGAGACATGCGGCGCGCAAGCGTGAATGCGGGAATGGGAACCATCGTGCAGTCCGCCTCGGTCTCGCTTTATCGGACCTCAAGCAAAGAGGTAAGACCTCCTTCGTAGTTGGATGGATCGTGTACTTACTAGCTGCCCTTTCGGCCTACATCACAGCTCAAACTGAGCATCTTAGGCGCGTGAAACCGCCTTGCGAGCCTTTTCCCCAGGCACTACCCGAGTTCACTGCTGCCATCCTGCACGGCACACAGAATCGCGTGCAGGAAGACTATAATATCTGTGAGTACATTGTTCTGAGGTACGAGAAAAGTAGTCGGATGCTTACCCAAGAAATCAGACAACGACTTCGAGATGAACATGGACCAGAGCGGGATATGGGCTGAAGATAGGCAAGACTATCAAACCTACACCGATGACTGTCTGGGTACAGGTACGGATCATTCCAACCACTCATCACGAAAATGCTTACCAAGGTCACAGAGATGGACATCCCCCCCGACATCTTCGAAAACACTGGATCTGTGTACAACGAAGACCGTGAGTATACTCAGCGCGTGATCAAATCGCCTGGCTAACACTAGTACAGCACCAGATGCATGGACGAGCAACGTTGCGGAGGGATCGATGGACACGCCATGGCCTGACGAATGGGTTGATCCCGAGGGTCCGTTCGAACCTGTGGGTGCAGCCGAAGGCGTGCTTGTCGAACAACCGTGGGACTTTGAAAATAACGCTGGGTTTGGTAACGAAGGTTAGTATTTACCCGTTGATACTCGATTTGGTGATAAGATGCTTATTCGCCATCTGCCGTGCTACTTGTATTTAGTACTATATCCCTCACTTCCCGCTGACGCCCAAGAAGACGCCACGTATCAGTGGGCTGCGACCAATTTGCGGGGCAATCGCTACTCACTCAACGTTCCCGCCGCACAACCGGAACAACTCGGACAACCGGAGCAACCAGGGCAACCGGAGCTACCCGAGTCACCCGCGCCACCCATACCACCCACGCCGCCCGAGTCCGAGCTGCTCTTCAATCCGTATAACGATGGGGCTGAACCGGCCTATATTCGAATCGAAATGTCGGACGGCGGGATTACCTACAAATATGCTAGTGCAGGGGCGACTCGCCATAGGGCCGATGGGGAACAGACGCGATGGGAGAAGCAACTCGAGGAACTAAAGGAAAAGTATGATGAGTGCGAGTGGGGTCGATGGGGGACGAAGCGAGAGTGGGAGGACGCGTACTGGCTAGCAACATCCAAAGCATCGCAAGCAAACTTGCAAGAACTGCTGAACACGGAACGAGTAAGTTATTATTTATCCTAATTCCAAGTTGACAAGCACGTACCTGACCAATGAACGCGCTCAGTACGCTTCAGATCCGCCAAAATTTCAAACAATCACGAAGCTGTTCCAAATCGTTGAGAAAGAACTCAAAGAATTCGGTGGACCTGAATTTCATATTCAGGATGTGCGACTTGCGGAGGCCCCGGATGATCGACACACGCTCGCTTACCGTCTCGTTGACGAGTCCGGAGACTTCCTGCTGAGCAACCCTCGGTTTGCCGGTAAGATGTCATTCGCACCTGTTGTTAAGCTTGGCCCCGATGGTATCCGCCGAATTGACAATGTGAGCTCTGCAGAATACTGGAACATGCGGCAGGTGAGTAATTATATTTTTAAATTTATATTCGGGGATGAACGTACATGGGCAGCGCGCACTCAAACCCGGGACCACACTCGGCCCAGTAATATTCATGAGCGACGCGACTCAGTTATCGATGTTTTCCGGTGATGTCTCCGCCCATGGACTTTATATGAGCCTAGCCAATATCGACCAATCTGTACGCGGAGATATCAGCCAAGGCGCATGGCTTCTGATAGCGATCATACCGAAATCGAACTGGGAGAAGACACTCGCCCAGTTTCCAAATCTCTCGCAGGAACGGCGCAGGACACTTATCCATCTGCTCAACCGACGACTGTTCCATCGATGCATGGAGGTCATCACGCGGCCGCTCCGCATCACGGTTCCCCACGAAACACTAGATCCCGAAGGCAACTTACTATCTGTTCTCTACGAGCTCGCCATATACGGTGCCGACCTGGAAGAACAAAACAACGTGGCCGGGCTCACGCGGAACCTCTGCCTGGAATGCGAAGCGAAGGGGGCGAAACTGGGCGACGCGCAATGTCAGCATCATCGATCGTCGGAGCAGATCATGCAAAATATCAAAAAGACGCTTACCGACTTCCATTCCGCGTGGGGGCGGTATCCGGATCCGCTGGAATTCTTGGACGCGGGGAAGAAATACGACTTGAATGGCGTTCAGAAACCATTCTGGCGGCGCCTCCCCAGGTTCGACATATGCAAGGCTTTAAGCCCAGACTTGCTACACGGCTACCACAAATTCTTTTTCGACCACGTCCACAAGTGGAATCAAAACGGGTTAGGCGCGGAGGAATATGATACTCGCCTGAAAGCCCAACCGGAAACTCCGGGTGAGCGATCGTTCCCCCAAGGCGTCTCGCAGCTCAAACAGTTATCGGGAAAGGACCATCGAGCGCTGGAGCGCGTTCATCTGGCGGTTGTCGCCCATGCCCCGGAACGAAGCGACGGTGGAGGCGGGTCACGAAAACTCACCAATGCCACACGTGCTGTGATGGATTGCATCTTCCTCGCCCAACTGCCGGTTCACACCGAACGGACCCTGGCCGCATTCAGCGAGGCTTATCAGCGTATCCACAAGTATAAGGATGTGTGGGTCGAAAACAAAAGTAAACGGGGGAAAAAGGGGAAGGTGATCACTGGGTGGGCGATACCGAAGCTGCATATTTGGCGACACGCACCGGATCATATCCGCGCGAAGGGGGCCTGTGACAACTTCAACACCGAGACGATGGAGCACCTACACGGCCCGATGTTGAAAGAACCATACCGAGGCTCTAACAAAAAAGGATGGGTGCGACAAACAACCCGTTGGATAGCTCGGCGCGAAAACCTGCATGGGTACAGGGACTTTCTGGCGTGGGCTCGAGAGAGGAGAGACGCAGCAGCACAGAATGGTTTGGACAACCCTGGTGAGTCGTAAGGTTGAATTAGTGCCTTGTATATCATGAAATCGGCTTTGGGTTACTCACGAGAGAATCCTGCGATGCAGACCTCCTTAGGATTGACGAGGCAAGCGAGGATGAGGACGAGCAAGAGAACGCCAACGAAAGAGAGGAGGACAAAGGAAGCGGGAACGAATCCGACGAGACCGACGAAGCTGAGGACGAGAACGAGAACGAGAACGAGAACGAGAACGAGGCCGAGAACGAGGCCGAGGGCGTGGGTGTGGGTGCTGGTACGGCCGCAGGTGTTGGTGTGGCCGTAGGTGAAGGCGAGGGCAGAGGTGGGGACAGAGGCGGAGGCGGGCAAGGACAGGGCAGTAGCAGTGGGGGGGTTCGAAGTGTTGGTGCGTGTGATCAGGGCGTTAACGTGGGAGGGAAGGCTCTGAGTGCGTCGGATATAGATCAAAATCCGCCGTCACGTGCACAAAGGATCCCAGAGCGTCGAGAGCAACAGGTGAGTCCCGAGCGCATCATTGTTATTACAAGAGCTTACCCACAAACGTACAAAGGCAGTACGTTTCAGTCGGCCAAACATTGCGGCCGCAGCTAGGCCCCAGTTAGATGTGTGAGCACATAGACAAACTAAATGAAAAATAAAGTCTTACCCCCACAACAAATAGGGACACATCCAACCCTAGTTTTCCAGCAACTCCCATCCCGATGTATCGTGCAGCCAAGCATCCGCCAATCAGGTGCACGCCGATAAGCAAGATTGTGCACCGCCTAAACTTCCCCAAATTCCTTCAGCATCTTCGACAACACCCGTATTTCGCTTCACTCCCCATCACGCTCGGCCTTCAAACCGAACTCCGTATCTGGAATCTGATACGCGTGAAAACCCCCGCATCACCCTTTTGCCCCAACGAACTGGAGCACCCACTGTACGCGCGGTCAGGACTTGATGGGCAGGAGCAACGATGGGACGCGATGTTTTACCTCCCGACGAAATCACCAGCCGTGCGCCAGCCGGAACGAGAAACACTTCATAGTACGTAAACTACTATGACCGCACCCAATACACATTTAACCGAACTACCAACCCGCAACTCAGGTTACTCGGTCGGTCGTGTGGCTTTAATTTTTGCTCTGGAGCCCTCGGTCCTGGTTCGGGAACCTCGTTTGATGGCGTACGTACAGCGATTCACTTCCATTCCTGCCACTCCAAGTGCTGCCTCTGGTTTCTATGCGGTTGCCAAGGCGTTTGATAGGGGGGCGCCACGCTTTGAAGTCATTGCGGCCTCGCAAGTCGCTCGTCCATGCCCACTCGCGCCCCAGTTTGACGGCCCAGCCGCTCGCGGAATAGTCGGTCACCAGTCCTTCAATCATTACAACAAGTTCTACATCAACAAATACCGCACGCCGAACAACTTCTCCTTCCTTCTTTCCACTTAGGCTCCTATGGCTTCAAGTGGAAATCGCTCTCGTCGGCCTTGTCAAAGCATACGGTGTTTGTGTTGCAGTGTGTTATCACCTCCTTTTACCCTCCTCTTTCCCGCGATATGTAGCTCGTCAACCATGTTGTAAGTGCTTGTCCATGCGGAGAACGCTGGAAAAGGCTTCTTCGGCATGCTCGAGAGAGGCATAACATGACGGTCACAGCAGATGCTAGAGTGCCCCACCTTACCTAGTCTTATATATCTTTTTTCACTGCTACTGCGATCCTACCCCTGTACCCACGTTCATTGCTTATCGTGGACTATCGGACAGTTACTCGGCCCAGTTTACACGCACTTTGTTCTTCTATTTTTCTTCCAACATTATATCCATCCTGACCGGTTCATGCGTCGGTTTTTCCTGCTTATGATTACACTCGACAATATCATGTTACCTTCTATCACTATCACACGTCCTTTCCCATGACATACGAGCACGCGCAAGAAATAACCACCGCAAGCAGTGCCATCCCGATCATTGGGCGGGGAAATAAGCGTCGATGATTGCGTCAGACTAGCACCGAACCTGATCGACGCCGGCGCGGCCGCCGTCAACCGGCAGCCCCGATGACAGCCGGCAATCAGTAGCTGAGGGGTTGTTTGGGCAGCAGGGACACAATTTGATGTGCACGTTGGCCCGAGAACGGCGGATATTAAGCGCTTGCGGCCGGTATAAGAGACGGGAACCGGGTTTGTTTGTACCTGTTTGTACCAGACCCAACTGGGAAGTAATTGTATTACGTAATCAAGGGTACAAACAAGGCCAAACAAAGTCGACATTTTGTGCCCTGACACTGCTCTGGGTATGCTCTGGGCATGCTCTGCAGTCCTAGTGTGAGTCTCTGGCTGCTCTGGCTGCTCTGGAAGCCTTGCCAGAGCCGGGGGACTTTTGCAGATGTGCTCTTAATTCGAGAGATCATCGTTCGGTGCCTCGCGCTTGAGATTACTCGCGCCGAGGTTGATGAGCTGGAACAA
>WSTG01001231.1:0-10826 GCA_019616325.1 Ceratobasidium sp. 394 | reverse complement strand
TGACACGTAGCCGAAGGAAGATGATAATCACGGGCAATAGTAACAGTGTGAGAATAATACACACATAGACGATTGTCCTTGATAGCGTCCATCGGTAACCCAAGCGAGTGAAACTCCATGTTAGCGTGGACTGGTCCTGACGCTGACTCACTCGTATCCCAACACTTGGAGCGCTGCGGCGCAGCGGGCGGTCTATCCCCTAGTCGTCGGCCGGCAGCGATTAACGCCGACATGCTCGCGAATCCACGAGCAACACACTGCGAGACAGAGTACTCATTGGCACCATCTTGCTTGATCGAGCACCCAAACAGCTGGTCCTCGTTGGAGAGCATGATCTCGTTGGTTCAGAACGCGTCAGCGTCGAGGATATCAGCAACCTCGAGCTTGGTTGCGACGCCACTTTAACCGGGCAATTAGCAAGAATGAAGGTGAGTCAAGTAAACCACATACCCGGTCAGATCTTTGATTCCCTCTGCCGCAAACCCACCGCTGACGGCCGAGAAATCTCCCACCATTTTGGCATAGGTTTTTTCAATCAGTGGGCTACACATAATACTCTGCGAGAACCCCAAATGCAACTTAGTGCGCGGGAGCGCGCCGGGGTTCTCCTGATGCTCCGCGAGCATCAGGAGCGCACATATGGGACCCACGAGCACTCGCAAGCGTCCATATGGGGCCCACGAGCACTCGCGAGCATCCATATGGGACCCGCGAGCGCTCGCGAGCACCAGTCATGTGATCGCGAGCACCAGTATAAGCGCCAGGAGCACTCGCGAGCACCCCGATGGTGCTCCTGAGTGCTCGTTAGAGCCCGGGCCGCCTATCCGGTCCCCCCTGTATATAGAGGATGACCAATAAATAAGAAATCCAAGTTAAGTCGCAAGACACTAAAGTTACGTACCGAATTCAGCCCACAGAGGTATGTGAGCTCTGCGGCGAACACGCGAGGACTAGCGCCGTGAACCGGCACGCTTGCTCACTCTTAATCGGGCGGGTGGATGATACAAAAAGAATTTATTTCAAGTCGAGGGCGCACAGGAACGGAGGTACGGGAAGCAAAAAAAAAACGTAAATTTCGACAAATCAAACACGCAATTTCCAGATTGCCGTGGATTAGGGCGGGGGAAGTTGAGGGCGAGGCATGGCAGTGGCGACATCTGGACGTGGAGGATTGCGGATCGTGGTAAAGCGCCTTGAGCCATCGGTCCTGGGCACGCTCTGGATGCCGAACAAAGCGGCTGGGGGAGGCAAAACACGCCCGGGAATTTGAAGTGACTTGTCGCACGTGTCGCTTTCGGCGGGCTCGACGGAACCATATGTCATGCTGGTGAGACCGTATAATGACATATCTCCCGTCGTGCAACGCATCTGCTGGGCCATCAAAACAGTCTCCGAGCCGGGGGTCGGTGGCGGCCTGGTCTCGCGTGAGCCGGAGTTCTCGGCACCCTCCCCCAAACCCAAATCGGCAAGAACCGTGGGTACGGCCGAAATCGTGGTTGCACCCATAGGCATAAGAGGTGGGACCATGGACGAATGAAAAGCGTGCGCTGTAACAGGAGGAACCCGTAGATAGGCCTGGAGCGTGGTCAACGGCATCCAGGCTGGGCAAGAAGCAGTCACGGGGGGTTGGGGTACTTGGTACATCTGCGTGGGCCACGCCAAACTTAGTGGGTTATTCTGGAAAGCAAATAAACATATCCACATACCGTTGTAGGAGCGCCGGCCAGATTGGGCAACACATAATAGCTCAACGGCAATGAGGCGAGAGTGTCGTGGCGCTGCAGCTTCAAATGGCCGTGGCAACATCTTCGGGTGCTCGGGTATGGCGCCTTCGAGTGGGGGTGGGCGTTGGAACCACGGACAACCATGGAGGTTGGGCCACGAGGTGTCGAGGACCGAACGTTTGGCATCGGGTAGATGGAATGCGCGTGACCATAGCTTGCACCGTAGCCGTGCGTCAGGTCGGCATTTGCGTTCGAACGTAAATTGCCGACACTTGAGTCGGCGATGAGCACACGGTGGGGAAAAGAGCCGAAGTCGTGCATGGCAGAGTTGAGGCAACAATAGGGAGAGCCAACGAAAAGTGTGAACCCGGTAGAAGGGGCAGTCCTAGTCGCGTTAAGTAGTCGGCTCTCCGTGAACAGTCACGTGCGAGTCTGTCATACGTCATATTGGACATTAAGGGCACGTCAATAAATGGAAACAGGAATGGCAAGTGGGGCGGGACTTACCAAGGATCCACCGAAGGCGGTGGGGGAGAAGTCGGAATTGCAGCGGATAATATAATAGAAGGGATAGAACCGATCTGGGTGCAAAAACGGGGAAGACAAAGCAAATGGGACGTACCAATGGGCGGGTAATTGAGCCTGGCAAACGGTCTTAACTCGGACCGGTGTAGATTCAATAACTTTCTTTTTCATTCAAGCGGGAAATGTATGTATACGAAAAACGAGACAACTAAGTTCAGAAGATGGAGGGATAGATAAATTGCACCCCGAGGGGGCAGGAGTTCACGGTTTCAGTTTCAGGAGTTGATTCGGAAGAGAAAAATAAAAGCAGATTCCAAGAAACCACTCGTGCACGAGACACGGCGGTATGGCGCTAACGCAGGCGCGACAGAGAGAGATTAAAATGGAAATATGAGCCGGAAGGTTGGTGAGGCGGCGACAAGGGAGTCGAGGGATTTAGCGGGCGCGGCCTTTGCCCTTTGCGCGTGCAGTAAGGCGGCCATGCTCGTTGAGCTCGATGTTGGCCGGGGACGGAGATCGCGAGTGAGGGGTCTCGGCGCGTAACTCATCGTCGTCATCATCGAAAGTCGGCGCGCCAGCTTGGGCCTCTCGTTCCTCTTGAGCGATGATCTCGCGCATCCGATCCCGCATGCTCTCCTGCCATGCGGTCTCGAACAGCTGCCTGTCGAGCTCTTCAACACTCATCGCGTCCTGAGTTTCCATTCGCTCCACGTCTGGCTCCGGAGTGTCGGGGCGCATCTCCGACAGGCGCGAGCCACCAACCTCGTCGTTCTTCGGGTCTGTGAATGACACGCCGCAATATTTCCTAGAAATAGATATTTATTAGCCAGGTGTCCTGTGTAGCCTGAGTATGATATTACTTACTCGACGTACTCGCGCCATTTCTTCTGAAGCTTGGCCATGCACTTCGGGGCGATGTCACGGAGCTCCTTCAACCCAGCCAAGTGCCCCTCATACTTCTCGCGCATTGCCGCCATGCCGAGATTGCCTCGTTGGTGCCATCCGTTGGACCATTCTTCAATACAAAATTGCCACTGATGAAGGTAGAAAATTTAAGCATAAGTGCTTTGGATGAAAAACGACGGTGCTTACAATTGCCAGAACAAATGCGACGGCGGTCAACGGCATGTCCCGGAAGTAATCTGGGAACATCATGCCGACCGAGGTAGGACCCTGGAAGAAGGCCACGGCAATGGCATGAGCGAGGTCGGAGCTCTCGTAGTGCCCCTTGCAGGGACAATATGTCTGTTAAGGCGGTAAAATTAGCATATATGCGCGCAGATAATTGCTAGTTGTGTTACACTCACCGCACAATGGAAGTTGTTGGGGTATAGCAGGTTGAACCGGTTAAGGTTCTCCTGGATCATCTGCTGGTCGAGCAGGCGGTGCACGAACTCATGGGTGTTCTCGACGAACGGGCGCATGACGTCCTTGATCTTGCCGCGCGCGGTCGCCAGGTTGTTAACCATCTGGGTTAAGTCATTAGGTGGACGTCATAATAAGCTTGAAAAAAGGACATACAATCTCTAAGAACTCGTGCGGTGGCTTGATGTAAGGCGTGTCCAGTAACTCCATCATCCAAGTCGCGTAATACACCGCAAGGGCCTATCGGAGGAAGGTCGCACGCGTCTGGTACACTCCCTCCACGAGGGCGTATACAAAGAGGTGGATCTTGGCAACGATGAGCACCTGCCGCTCGATGCCTGACACGTCACGCGCAAGGGGCTTTTTTTTCCGGTTGCGGCCGCGGGACGGAGGAGAAGAAGTCTAATTGTAAATACGTATTGGGAAAGAATAATATGAACGAAAAGTTACTCACCGGCCACTTTGACTTGGCAAAAGCCTCGGCTTGCGCAAGCATTTCCTCATCGTCCTCGAGTAGCTCATCGGCGGGACGGGAGGCAGGGGGTTGACAACGGGCAGTATGCTCGCTGTGGCGTGTCACACTTTCAACAAATCCTGCCACATTATCCCGCGCTGCCGCCTTGTTAAAGTTGAGCATGTCGGCGCGCGCCGCGGAGACGGGATCAAGTCGGTGGGTCCCTTGCGTGTGTGCTCCGGGCGCGTCGGCGGTCGCACCCGGTGGCGGTCGGGTTTGTGGGCGGTCGATAGGAGGTCGAGACGCCTCCGCAAACAAGCGGTGTGGGCGCGGCACTCTAGCCCTGAGGTCGTCAAACTTGGCCTGTACCTTGGCTGCGATCGCCCTGGTGCGTTCCCTCCGGATCAACTCGGCCGCACTCAAATTAGGCGAGTTCGGCCGGGCGATCGGCTCGGGATCCTCTGGTTCGGAATCCGGCTCAAGACGGTCGGGGGCGGCAGCTTCGGTGTTGGATGCCGGCGGGGCGTGGGAGCGGGTGCCGCCATAGGTGCGTTGGGAGGTCGTGTTTTGAGGAGCGGGGGTGGGCGTGCGGCGGGACCTCCGGGTCAAGGTATGAAACGATGCGATCGAGTCGTTGAGCTCGGTCTCGGGCACCTCCTCGGTATCCGTTGGCTCCAGCTCGTCCACCTCTTCGTCTGGAACCGGGGCCGCCGCTTGTGCAGCCTCAGCCTCGGCAGCCTCAGCGTCGCGATCCACCCAGTCGCAATAGCGCCTGATGGCCTCCGCACGCAGGCGAGCATGAACTGGCCCACGTGGCGGCTCAAGCATCATTGGCAGTGGGGGCATCGGTTTGCCAGGTTGAGACAACGAGGTGCCGAAAGACTGGTTGCGCGAGGGGGGAGACCCGAGCACGGTGGCCGGGGTGACCTCGCGTGTGGGAGGCGGGGCGTGGGTACCAGGCAAAGGCGGCTGAGGTTGGGCTGGGAGTATGCCGCCAGAGCATGAGCAGACGATGCGGTTGGTGGCAACGCGTGCGGGACTGTCGCGAACCATTTCCTCCTCGTCCTCGCTCTCGGACTCGGTGGCTGTATCGTTCTCGGGCTCGACGCGTGGCCGTTTGTTGGACTCGTTGCTGGTGTTGGCTGCATTGAGTCCACGCTTGGCCCCGCGAGAACCTGAAGTCCCCGTCCCCAAGGGGGTGGACTCCAGGTGCCAGCCTCCACCTACTTGGAGGAGTGGACCCTGCTTGATTCCGATCTACAGGGTGGTGTTAATGAATAAATAAAAATTAAAAATGGGAGATTTCTTACCGAAGCCGGCTGTCGCGCAGGTCCCACTTGAGACGCTTGTTGGCCCTCGGCGAGTCGGAGGAGCGCGAGAATTGTTTGGGTGTCCTTTGAACCAAGGTCGAAGCGGAGCTTCTCTTCCACGTATTCGACGAGCCCTTCGTGGTCGAGCGTCTCGTAGACGTAGGTGTATTGGGATTCGGCTGCGAGAAGAAATTAGTAATGCAATGTTCATGGGCATTTACACGCACTCGTTTGTTGTTGGGTTGGCGGGTCAGGCTCGTGGTCGGTTGATCCGGGCGTCGGCGATCGAGACAGATCTCGAACCGTCCCTTTCTTCCCGTGCTGGTGCGGACGGGACTCGGGGAGCGGTTCGGGGTCGGCATTGTTGTCGCCATCGTTGTTGCCGTTGCTGCTGCCGCTGCCGCTGCCGGTACTGTTGCCTTTGGGGGGCTCCTCAATGCGGGTACGCAATGAGGCATTGTATCGGCGAGTGTCGAGCGACTTGTCCCGGATGTTGGCCTTGCGGCTTTGGTCGTTGGCTATTGAGACAGTGAGAAAAATTCTGAAAAAAGGAGACAATAAGATGACGCACCATACCACGAAAAGTTCGAAGTGGATCGACGATTCCGAGGCCCGGACCTGAACTCGGCGGGTTGCTCGCCTTTTGGAGGGGTGTCATAGAGAGCACGGCCGCGTCGAACGCCCTAAAGGGGTGTGAAGGCGTCAGTGAGTCATCCGAACGCGTCAAAGACGTCGCTTACAGAAGGGGTCGTAGGCTCTGGGGTTGCGGGGCGAGTGTCGGGATCAGGAGAGTCGTTGTCGAGTTGCGACTTGACAATGTCGCCAGGAGTGGGAGACATACGAGTTAGATAGAATTGGATGTCGATGCAATAGGTGGATTGGGGAGTGGGTGAATTGGGGGATGGCGAGTTAGTGCGGAAAATGCGTCGTATAAATACAGAAAAAATTGCTCACCTAAGCTCTGCCCTTCGGTTGCTCTAAGTCGACAAGTCGACTTGTCGTGCCGCTGAGAGGACCATCGTTGTGGCTCAGGTGGGGCATCGGTGTTTGGCCATTTGGGTATATTTACTGTCCAAATGAGGGATGGATTGGTCAGTGTCTTTCGAGTAACCAGAAACGGGAAACTGAAAGAAAAAGAAGCGAAATTGAAAAAAGAAATCAAAAAAATAGTGCCGTGATCGAACAAAACACAGCGCCCCCAAAGACACGTTTGGCGGTGGCCATGAATGGCGCTTGACGTCACCTAGTCCCTGACCCGGCAAATCAGTAATTAATGAACGGGAAACATGGGTTATATGCGCAATGGATTGAGAACCAGACATGAGATGAGGACAGGCGGGGCAAATACCAATCAAACGATGGGTGGAAGAGCAAGATAACCATCCGCGCGACCTCAGAGGTTTAAGGTTCAAGGCACCAAGAACCGCATCAGAATGGCGCGGTGTCAAACATTGGCGGTTGACGGCACTGGTGAGGTACTCTGGACAAAACCAAATCAGCGGAAAATCACCTCGGACAAATATTAAGACGTACCGTGTGGAGCAGAACGCGGCAAACAACAGGGCTCAAGACCAAGGTACCGAACAAGCAAAACATCGAAAAGTGGAGCGTTGTCCGCGGAGAGGCTCGGAGACCGAGGTGCCAACGAGAAGGCTGCTGCGGAGAGGAGTGGCAAACGACAGAGCGCGAGTCAGCCCTGTCAATGACGCACTTGATCGAGGGATTTCGGTCTTAGAAGCACAGTTGATTGCAATGTGGCGCATTGACGGACAGACAGGAACAAACATGAATCCTTTACACAAGATGTTTGGGCGTGGCATCGAGAAATCAAAGTTGAATTCGAAGAATATATGCGCCAAATCCGGGCTGGGTGCGCGCGAAAGGCATTGCACGCCAGGGAAAGGGCACAAACAGAAGAGCTGCAATGCCATCTAACGAAAAAAAAAGTTAACGCACACGAATTCGCAGCTCAGGCTAAGTTGAACACACTTCCCCAAGGCGACACACCCCCAAACTGCATCCCAAATGGCACCCCATACGATTTCGTTGCGTCCCAGGCGTGAAGCCTTGTCTCTAATGTCTGCACTGTCTGCCTCTTCATCGTCAGCGGCGAACACTTCATTCTCATCGACACAGACATCAACTGACCTTAAGCGCTGCTACTACTGCCCGAGGGAGTTCTTGAGCAGCTTAGAGCGGTGCCAGCACGTAGTGGACGACCCGAAATGCAAAGCTGCACGAGATGCCGCGGTGATTCGAGCTGCGAGGAAACAATCGGCGGAGCGTCGACAACGTACCCCAACCGACGATGGCGGAGCTGCCCAAACAAATGCACCAAACACAGCCGGCCCGCACGCATCCACCGGCAAGCGGAAGGCAACTCCGGAGAGCCCCCCCGATGAAAGCGATGTGCCGGCCTTGAATGCGAGCTCCGAACACTCGTCTTCCAGCAAGCGGCGGAAGGTGGCCACTCCCGATAAGGAAGACGTGCCCGCCTCGAGTGCGGGTTTGGCCTCTAGGAAATGGCCAAAGGTGACCGTGGAGGCCGTACCCGATCGAGATGACACGCCGGCGTCGACCGAGCATCCCACTCGCCCCGTCCCCAATACTCCAGCGCCCCCGATAAATAACACCTTGCCCAATTTGGCTGCGGAACCAGGGCCGGGACCTTCGACGCAAACACGCACGGTGCCAACCAATCGTGATCGTGCGGCGCGCCCTCGGCTGCGTCGGCACAAGGGATTTTTCATCGAGGACTTCCCCGACCCACTCGCGGGGTCTCCCATATCCAACGACCGTGCACCCCCACCTGACTTGGATGCCCACATGCGGTCTTGCGGGAGACTGAAAGATCCATTCAATTTTGAAGTAGCAGAACTGCTTTTGACAACGGGTCTGACGGACGAGGCAAAAGATCAGCATCTAAAAAGTTCAATAGTGAGTATCATTCAGCGAACGCGAGGATAGATGAGCTAAAATAAAGATAATGTTAGTATCGAGGCCGAACCCTATGGTGCAACGCGGACGCAATGCTGTCGGACGTCGATAAACTAAAACACGGTCCTGAGTTCGAGCTGGGCGAGATTGATATATTTGACGGGCAACGTCCGCGTACGCAATACATGGTGAGGCGAGACGTCGTCAAAGCCACTCGGGAGGTGTTGGCAAACCAAAAATTCAAGAACGGGTTCAAGAGCGCGCCAGCAAGGGTTTGGACGTCGCCGGCTATGAAGGAGCATGTGTACGGGGAGTCGTGGTACTCAGACTGGTGGTGGAGGGAGCAGGTAAGTGGCTTTTGCATTCCAATAATTGGGGGAAAACTCACCCTCTCGGCAGGAAAAGCTGAGCAAGGCAGGGCGACGCGACGCTACGATAGTGCCGCTGATTATCGCAACGGACCAAACCAAACTCGCCGTCATGTGTGGGGGTCAAAAGGCATACCCAGTATACGCGTGGCTGGCAAATACGTCAAAACGCTATCGACGGAAACCGAATAAACGAGTGGGCGCCCTGATTGGTTACTTACCCGTGGAACCATTCGATGACATCGAGGACGACAACGAGCGCCGGCGTTTGAAGGCCGAACTCGTTCACCGGGCAATGGAGAAGATCCTCGAGCCCCTGCGCAAAGCCTCGGACGAAGGGATCGAGATGTGGTGCCCGGATGGCCGCCTACGCTGTGTCTATCTTCGGATTGCCGCGCACACCGCTGATTGGCCGGAGCAAAACCTCCAGTCTTGTACGTCGGAGGGCAGCTGCCCAATCTGCAAGGCGAAATACCACGGGCGGGGTGACCTCGATCAAGCGGCGGAGCTGCGTGAACGCGAGGAGACGTTGGGCGCGTTACACAACTATTTCACCCACAAGCGCGTCGCTGAGCTAAGGGTGCTCAACTTAAAACCGGTCTGGCCGTGGTGGGGGGACATACCAGAGGTGAATCTCGCGACGTGCTTCACACCGGACCTCCTGCACCAGCTCCACCAGGGGGTGTTTAAAACCCATCTCCTCCGATGGATCAGGTATCTAGTGGGCGACAAAAAGCTGGACGACCGATTGGCGGCAATGCCACGGGCCGAAGGGCTGCGGCACTTCGTGTTATGACCCGCTAGTTCTCTGATCTAGTGGCTAACGGTGGCTCGCTGTTCTATTTACTGTTCGCTGTGTTTCTGTATTTATATCGTATTTATTGAGTGGATGTTTACTATATACTAGTCGGTCTCAGTGTGGTGGACGAGATAAGGCTAACTGGGGCGTCCAGTCAGCCTTACTCCTAATTATATACTAAGTGGTTGCGGTGAGTCATACCCTTCCGCAGTCCGCAGTCACAACAAAGTCACGTGGTACGTCGATGGCCTATTAGGCATCACCAAGACGACCACGTGCGATTTAACTATTAGTCATACATAGGAATAGCTCGGGTTATTTGCGGCTCCGAATCTTATAAGAGCCGCGCTTAATCCTAGGGTCATGTGACTTTGCTTAGTCAGGTCGAGCTCGGGTGTGCATTACCATGGAGGGTTGTTGCACACCCGACTTGCGTAACCACCGTAAGCGCCCATGTAACGTAACATGTGACGGGGTCACATGACTCCTAAAGTGCTCCGATTGACTTCGGAGAAAATACCATAATTGTGTAATAAATTGACTTAGTGGTATTATCAAGTCGGTTTATGACGTCATGTCACGCGGGTCATGACACTTCGACAGGGGACTGACGGGCATTCAGCAATGGACAGGCCGCGAGAGTAAGCAGATGGCGGCGCAAATCTTACCTGTTGTGGCTGGTACTCTATCGGCCGAGCTAACAGACATGGTACGCTCGCTCATCGACTTCATGTTCCGAGCACAGGCCCCAACCATGACCGACACGGACATCGCGGCAATGGAGCGGGACTTGGCAAGGTTTCATGAGCTGAAGGGTTTGCTGATCACGAAGGGCGTATACAAATCGGCCGAGCGCTTTGACAAGATACCCAAGCTGCATATGCTCAGCCACTATGCCTTCATGATTCGGGAGCTGGGCACACCTGACGGGTTCAACACGGAAGTCCCGGAGCGCCTACACATCGAATACGCCAAGGAGCCATGGCGTGCGTCGAACAAGGTAAAGCCTATGTGTTGTGACCCACTAGTTCTCTGATCTAGTGGCTAACGGTGGCTCGGTGTTCTATTTACTATCGGTAGTGTCTGTGTATTTATCTCTTTAATTTATTGTATTTGTTTGCTATATACTAGTCGGTCTTGGTGTGGTGGACAAGATAAGGCTAACTGGGACCTCCAGTCAGCCTTATCCTTACTTAAATATCCAGTGATGCGGTGAGTCATTCCCTCCGCAGTCCGCAGTCAATAACAAGACCACGTGATCCGTCGATGTCCTATTAGGCGTTACTAGGATGGTCACGTGTAGCTTGTCTATTAGTCATACATAGGTATAGCTCGGGTTATTTG
>WSTG01001230.1:0-10827 GCA_019616325.1 Ceratobasidium sp. 394 | reverse complement strand
TTACACGATTGTTTTAGCCATAAACATTTATTTGATTCACGTGATGGTGGCGATTCATCACGTGGTGGATGACTGTAAATGAGCCCAACCACCACTTAGAGAGCAAAATGTTCAGTTTGTCCTTATATTTTTAGGTATATGCGACTCCTAAACATAGCACTCTAGCACCCAACTCACAGTATAGTACATCTGATACAAATTTGAAGTGCATTGAGCAGAAACAATACAGCTTAACCATGTGTGCCACTTCTGGGTATCTCTGTATTAGTCAGACCCTGAGCCATTTTTCCCCTATCTCGCCGATGGATTTACCAAATGGCTCAATTCTTTTTGCTCAGGCTCTGCACACCCACAGGCTACATGATAAAAATAGAAAAGCTCAAGCTACATGCATGGAATAGATAAATTTTTCTTTTGCATCAAAATCCGTGCCACTTCTGGGTGCTGTACGGTAGATAAATAGATGCCTTCCCGTAGCGACTAACGCTAACGCTAAGCTAAGCTATCCCACTCTTAAGGTGGGGCGATTACAACGTAGAGTAATCAGACATTAGTAAACTATGACGTCATGCAGACTTTTGAGTAGGATAGGATAGCTTTGGTTAGCTCTAGCTCTTACGGGAAGGCATCCAGTGTTAGTCAAGGAATGATACAATATCTGGACCTGTTAGGTAGTTCATTGACCGGAGATAGCAAGTCTGTTGCACAAATGATTGTAGACACGTTAGTATAGACAGAATCCTAAAAACGCGGCGCTAGCGTACTAAGATCCAGAGCGATAGTTGTGCTGATAATATGCTGACTTCACGTACCAAAACCTGAACATGGAATCCAATGTGATACAATGATTCTCGAGTCCACGAACCATACTGCTTGGGGGACGTCGGAATTCTTGGTGTATAGTATCCTGGGCGAAAGAATTGATTATCGTACCGTCGGCACAGGGGTCACAAAACAATGATTCTCATTTACTGGTTGCCTTTCATCCGTTGCGATGTATCCTACCGTCAATGTGATTCTTAAAAGTCTTTCCTACGTTCGATGAATACTACAATCCTGTTCCGCTATTATTACGTCGAACTCGCAGTAGTTGGTACGAGTAGGGCTCATTCATGATTCAGCTCAGCACACACTTATACCCTCCGTTCACAGCATTCCGTTACTGACCGTACATTGTCTCTTCCATATGACGATACTATACTTCACAACCCCCGCCTGCTATCCTAGCTTTCCTGGCCTTATCATTATGGCAGGAACCTGAGCCGCGGCCGGTCGCGGTGAGCGTCATTGACGGAGTATCCTTCACGCTGTATAGCTTGATTAACGGTATGATAAGGATACTCTGGCTGAAGCAGGTGATGTATGACAGTTTTTGGGTGCGAGTGAGAAATGATAGACCGCCTACTCTGCCCCATCGTCGGCCCCACAGCTCTACTCCTTCCCTGCCCTGGGCAACGCCCGTCCAACGAGCCTACGCCCCCCAAACGTCCAGACCAAAGGCTGTTTTAGAGCCCCAGAGGACCCGCGCTCTTTCTGTTTGCTGGGTGTTCTTCCCCTCCAATCTTGACCATCTGTCGGCGCCTTGGGCGGTTCTGGGCTGGGATCCAATCTGCTCTACATACAAGTGCGTCACCATCCGCTTCATCATCACTTGTAATACTTTTACCTTACGTCCCCCTTTCCTCGCCTCGCCTCCTCACTTCAACCCTGCCGGTCCTGTTTATCATCCCGATGTCTTCCAGGTATCGAATGATGTGCAGCGTGGCTGGCCCCGGGGAGCGCTCCGTATGACTGAGATGCTGCCCCCAGGTTGCGGTCCTTCTCTGCTCTTGCCCCGGCATGCGCTGCTCAGCCCATTAGCATGTGTAATACCGTTTCCGCCCGCTCGTGAGAATGCGGGCACTTCGGTGAGTCTGCCTTCTTGAAGCTATGGCGGAATGCAGCCACTGGGAGATGTTTGAGCCTCAGTTGCACCAGCACCGATGTTTGTCCGTAAGTCTGCTCCGGCGCTACTGTTCCTCTCTCCCGCGTCTCTGGCTTCCTGGTTTGCCATCTCGTTTCCATCCACCCCCTGGTACCCGGATATCCACCTGGTGCTAACCTTGATGGTTTTGTGCCTTTGATACAGATTCTCTACCTGTGCTCCCAAGTCAGCGAACAAATACGAGGGTTGTTTCGTCTTTCCAGGTTGGATGGTCCTTATTGCGATTTGCAAAACGTTTGGGAGTCGGCGCTTACGGACCCTTCCTGAGAAACAAAAAAGCACCCGGCAGGTAAATCGACCGTATCTGCCCCGGTATTGATGTTGGAGAGATAAAATGTATATATCTGGGATCGCAGCGCAGAGGCGCATCGAATGGTATAAGTATGATGCAGAATGGACGAGAGACAGAGATATTCATTGTCTGGGGTACAAAAGATGGCTGCACCATCGCATGCGCGTCAGCGCCGCGATTCGAATGCGCTATATATCATTAGGTTTGGATGAGATGCGGTCGAGCGGTGCTCCAATTACTGTTGAGGCCAGTGGGCCGGGTGCAAAAAAGTACCCGGTGCTGCCCGGAAAAAAAAAAGTCGGAAGAAGGAAAAAGGCGAATTGCCAGCTCAACACAAGTATGTTTCTCATATAACAGATACCATTATGTAGAGCTGAGTCTGGAGAGTAAAACGAACCCACCTGCTTGCTGCCAGGTGGACTGGGCGATGTGTAATCGCCCTCGGTATGTTCTGAGCGAGCAATGGCTCATTCAATGCGCTTGAAGCAGCTAAATCACGATATCTATTGAATTAACTGTTAAATTTATCGTAATGGTAGTTATTTTTGATCCACTATGTGGTCTGGACTCTTAGAACTAAATGGGTCAGAGACATGCCTAACCTGAGTCAAAACCTTATGATAAGATGTAGGATTGATTGCATCATTCAAGCACATCGAATGAGTCATTGATCCCTCAAAACGAATGTCGTTCTGGTGCTCAGTTGCTCAAAACATACCGAGGGCGATTACACATCGCCCAGTCCACCTGGCAGCAAGCAGGTGGGTTCGTTTTACTCTCCAGACTCAGCTCTACATAATGGTATCTGTTATATGAGAAACATACTTGTGTTGAGCTGGCAATTCGCCTTTTTCCTTCTTCCGACTTTTTTTTCCGGGCAGCACCGGGTACTTTTTTGCACCCGGCCCACTGGCCTCAACAGTAATTGGAGCACCGCTTGACCGCATCTCATCCAAACCTAATGATATATAGCGCATTCGAATCGCGGCGCTGACGCGCATGCGATGGTGCAGCCATCTTTTGTACCCCAGACAATGAATATCTCTGTCTCTCGTCCATTCTGCATCATACTTATACCATTCGATGCGCCTCTGCGCTGCGATCCCAGATATATACATTTTATCTCTCCAACATCAATACCGGGGCAGATACGGTCGATTTACCTGCCGGGTGCTTTTTTGTTTCTCAGGAAGGGTCCGTAAGCGCCGACTCCCAACCGTTTTGCAAATCGCAATAATAGCCTCCTCCCTATCCTCAGCGATCGTTACGGATAACTTCTTCAGTGGCCCCGGCGGAGCCGGAGACGGTTTGCTGGGCTTCATGCTGTCAGCCCGCACCCCAGTCGTCACAAAGAGGATGTGGAGGGGGGATCTGTGCTCAGCTGGTGTTGTCCTCCCCTCTTTGTCTACCAGAGCTCGCAGTCGGTGGGTACTCGGGACCGAGGCCAAACGGAGCACCGCCCTGTGGCACGGCTTCTGCGTCGCGGGCCTGACAGGCAAGATACCCGCATGCGCATCGAGAGCATCTGTGCGTGATGTACGCAAAGCCCCGGTGATGTTGAGGGCCGATATCCTCTGTACCAACTGCAGCCGTTTCATGAATCCCGCCGCTCCAAGGTCTCTCTTGTCTGTCGCATTCCTACGGACATACTCCCACCAGACGTCAGTCGCGTACGCAACTGTCGGGAGGAAAACAGATTGGTGGAGTCGTCTCGCTGCCTGGGGTTCCAGGCCATGGTGCATCCTGCATACCCTCCATATGAGGCTAGCCCGTTGAGCTCTGCTCAGGACCTTCGCCCTCCGTTCCTTCCGTCGCAGCCCCATATCAAAGAGGACACCAAGCAAAAAATGGTACTCAGCTGCTTCAATCTTTTTTACCCCCCCTAGTGACTCATTTCGACGTCCTTCGCTCTCCTCTCCTTGACTCGCGTGAATCCGACCAGAGCTGTCTTCTCGAGCGCAAACTCGCATGTGTATCGCCCCGCACATTCCAGTGCTCCTCCCTGCCTCTCCATCATGTCCTTTAAACACCCCACCGCCTCCATAGTCTTAGCCCTCGCCGGCAGCGCCACATCATCTACGTATCCAATCGCCATTTCCATCCTCTTTGCTCGGCCGCCCGGTTTCTTCGCTATCCGCAGTAGATCACTATTGTAAAATAGGTGGAAAATGCACGAGAGGGGGCAAACCTGATCCACTCCATGACATATCTTGGACTGTTTCGATATATAGTCGTCGAACCGCAGCGTGGTTGTTTAATTTGTCCCTTGAGTTTCCTCTCCGCCCACGTCGCGTATTCCTCGGGCACCCCTTTCAGTCATATGCTATCAATCAGCATGGTTGTGCTCGCACTAGGAAAAGCTCTAGATACATCTAGAAAGAGGCCCGCTACGACGTTTCCAGTGCGCCAGGCGTTTTTCACTGATGAGGTCAGGGTGTGCATCGAGTCTGTAGTTGTGTGCCCAGTGGGGCTGCTTGATGCAAAAGGGCCCTAACGGGGACCTTGGGCAAGGCTAATATTTGGCCTAGCATGGCCAAACATCGTGGACCTGCCGGTCACAAACTGTGCTAGTGTCCCATATAAAACCAATGAATTTACGTCATAATCTGGTGGAGCCCAAGCATAAAATGAGGGCTCAATTGTGGCCTTGTCCAAGGCCCCTAAGACCTAAGACCTTCTCCGGGTTTCTGCTTATAGCAAACCTGCTCCTCAAAGTCTTGTCCCACTCATACTTCCATCCACCAGCATCTTGACACCATCATACACTCCATTTATGGACAGCTTTGACTTGCTGGATGCAAAATTAAAAGCACTAGTGCTTGAGTTTGTAGACCTGGGCCTCAAATCCGTGCTGAGTGATATGGTTGCTGCAGTGGATCAAAGCGACTTCAACCCATTGCTGCTGCAAGACATCTGCGACGCGGAGACTGTCAACACAATGAAGGCGTTTTTTGGTGGGCACCTTTTTAAATGTCCTCAAGACCAGAGGCATCTGCTATTCAGCCTCCACAAAGTTAGCCGAACTTGATAACAGCGTAATGCATTGTGCTAATAGCATTTTTCAATTCAGCATGTGGGTGAGCGTATGGATACTCTCCTTCAACAACAGTGTGAAGGTTATGTTACTCTGGATGCAAAATCTCAACGACGGGCCACAAAGAAGGTAAGGCACACACTGATTCCCTGCAAGTGGAACTGAACATACTTCCAGTGGTACAAACGAGTTGAGTGCATGAAGTACAAAGACCCCAAAGCGCCTGCGAAGTTGAGTGGTTGGTTAGCGGCATTGCGCCAAGACGCTTGACTGTGAGGGAAATTTGTTCTATACCATCAATGCAGAGGGTGTGATTTGCCCCATCAGCAATGTATGAGATTCCTAGATATTTGTGCAGTCTCAGGATGCTCCCGGACTTTCAGGTGGGTGCTGGCTGATGTCAGCATCAGCCCTGTAAACAATCTCAGCGTGGTATCATGACAATCCGCACAAGGCTTGAGTGTGGCAGAAATGGCTAGACTGCCAGATGGAATGTTTTAGCTCAGCAGGGTGTGAGGATGCAGGAGTCACTGTGGCAGGTGGCTTGCTGTCCGGATGATTGCAAGTGTTTGGTTAAGGGTGTGGATGTATTTAGCAGCAAAGTTAGATGACAAATCAACGCATTGGCTTTGATATCCAACATCCCAGAGACATCTGTCTTGAAGCCAAAATCCTCTGGCCAATTTTGATTGTGGCTACAGCACGGGCCATCAGCAAACCTGGTGTTTGCTACAGGAGATATATAGCGCTACATAACGCTAAGACAGCTACCTGGGTGGCTGTTTAGCTGCTATGTAGCGCTATGTATCCCCTGTAGCAAATACCAGATTTGCTGATGCACTTGTCATATTGATAGGCCGTTTGAGCTCTCTTCTATACAGGGTCTGCACCCTTATTATTACGCAATATGAATGTGTATACAAACAAACATATGCTGCCAGCTTGATACCAAGGCCTGCAAGACCTCTCAGAACAGCCTCTTTAGCACAATATATATACCGGAGCACAATGACAATGCAACTCAGCAGCTTCTTGCCACATTGTTCAGCAAAAGGAAAGGGGAAAAAACAGCTGAATGCGAGAACGGATAAGGTAACCCCTAAGGATGCTTGTTGGACAACTCTTGATTCACTGGCGGGTTTGGTGACCTATTTATGTCAATTCCACAAATCAATCGGATAGGAAAGCCCAAACATAACTTCTTCAACCTCAATCTCTCTCACCAGACAGTTCAACAAATGGTAGAATGTGAAGCTTGTCTATTGATAGAGTCACTCTCAAAGCTCATGAATATAGATAAAGTAGGCGCAGTTATCTCACTGCTAGTGTGGCTCAGGGTCATGTGACAATTGCTGTTCTGACCACTAAATTGCCCATAGTGGATGCTACAGGAGGGGAATTGGAGGATCCTCTCCCTCAATTGTAGAATCATACTAGCTCTATTGAATGAATGCCTGAACACTGCAATCTGTGCAGTGTGTAGGGAGAAATGAATTGTTTTGTTCTGGGACTGCTCCTAGGGTCCATGTGACCAGACAATCTACATGACAGGACATGACAGTCCATAATCACACATTCAAGAGGATTTGGAGACTCAAAATTGAATCAAGTGAGCTTATAAGTAGGTCATATCTCTCCTGCATACAACAAAGCTGTGTTTTGCTGTCAATGTTGCATTTTTTGCTTGTCACACCATGTCGCATGGATTGTTTGGTCACATGGACCCTGGGAGCAGTCCCAGAACAAAACAATTAATTTCTCCCTACACACTGCACAGATTGCAGTGTTCAGGCATTCATTCAATAGAGCTAGTATGATTCTACAATTGAGGGAGAGGATCCTCTGAATCCCCTCCTGTAGCATCTACTACAGGCAATTTAGTGGTCAGAATGTCACAACCTAAATTTGGTCCCTTAGGGGCCTTTCTACTGCCCCTGTTCCTTAAGTAGTGGCTTCTCTAAATAATACTGTAAATGGATGTATATTTGACTAGGTTGCCTGTGGTAGTAACAAGATAAGAACGAACTGGGGGACCAGTTCATTTACAGGCTCTCTATATACATGTGTCAAAATCAAGTCATCTCGATTTCCGCAGTCTCTCCAGTCAACCAATCGCGGTACGCGTGGTGACTGCTGAGTCATCTGCCATTCCGCCATTCCTCTGTAAGCACGTCACATGCAGTGGCGGCTTACCCGATACGCTTCTCTGTCAACAGGGTCACGTGTAACGTCGAAGGCCTGTCAGGCATCACCAAGATGTTACACGTGTATTTACTATTAGTCACGTGTACTAACGCCTCCGGTTATTTGCAGCTCCGAATCTTATAAGAGCCGTGCAGGGTCTGAGGGGTCATGTGACTTCTGCTGATCAACTCGCAGCTCGCAGCTGCATTACATGGGAGAGAGTTACTTGCTGCGAGTTAGTCTTACGCAGGGAGGTTTTAGGTGAGCTAGTAACAATATACTTAGCTCAAACTACAAGAGTAGAGAACTAAGGACACGAAAATTGCCGTATGGGCATATGAAAATGAACAAGGCATAAATAAGTACAAACACACCGCATACATCTACGGATAAGATTGTATTCTAACAGTTAGATAACCGGGCTTGCCACTGTAAGTGCCAAAGTCATGTGACACGTAAGGTGCTTCAAATGACTTCGGGGAAAATACTATAATGACTTAGTATACTCTCTCTGCTTGATACTGCTAAGTGCCAATCAGCATTGGTGCTTAGTTGTCTAGACGCCAGAGTCACATGACTCCTAAGGCGTCTCAATTGGCTTAGGACAAAATGCGATAAACAGTTGATTTATTGTTCCATCCTATTCTGACTAAGTCTGTGTATTTTGCAATACTTAGTCATCTTGAACATGCCTAGTCGTCGCAGACGCGGGTTGCAATGCTTGCAAGTTCAAATAAAATGCATTAATTGTTTAATTAATGCCGTGGGTTAGTCATGCCCAAAAACGGAGCATGACACAGAATAGCAATTGTCACATGACCCTGAGCTGTGCTACCAGTGAGATAACTGCACCTACTTCATTATATATCTTTTCTATGTCATGACCCATTATCATGACATACTGAACATTATGACTCAGCAACAGTCACAACAGACTATAGGTATTATTTAGGGATTTAATGTATTTTACCCGAAGTCATTCTGAGCACTTGAGGCATCACATGACTTTGGTGCTTATCATGGTTACCCACGATTACCTAAATTGCTCCTGCATTATCTCTCCCATGTACAATAGCGGACCCACTTCTTGCCAGTTTTTGGTTTTGTGAACTGTATGGGTCTAAATCAGCAGCTGTGTGTGAGAAATTGCATAGCAAGATACATGGGCATCTCATGTGCCATTAAGCAAAGTCTCAAATATTTTTGATCATGACTGCAGGCACACTGGCTCACACAATCCAACAGGTCCCAGACCCACTTCTTGCCAGACCCTGAGCCTCTTGGCTTCCATTGGATGAAATTGGCTGTGCAGCATACAGCAAGTGCCAGCCATGCATAGAAGAGACACCTAACCATGTGTAGCAAGGTGCATCAGGAAAATGCCCCCCACCTTGAGAGCATTCCAGAATGTTCAAAGTCAAGCAAGTGGCCTGAGACAGTGCTGTTGTGCCGGAATTTTGCCAGATTCTGAGCAGCCTTGGCCATTCCGGCACCGGCACCGGCTGCCCGTGGCTGGAATGCAGGATTCCCCCGGATTCCTGCACTAAACCGGCAGTTGCAGGCATGCCTGCTTGAAAAGTCACCACAATGGCATGTATTCTATATCATTAAATAGAGAAATTCAGCGCTTTCAAATGGTATATTACACATGTAACCAATAATTCAAATAGGCTAAGCGCAAGCTAATCTTTGTCCAGAATATATTCCCCCCCAAAGTGCACTTCTTCAAATCCCACCACAATTGCATGTAATACACACTGTTAAATGCAGAAGAATCAGGGGATTCCAAATATGTGCTTTATCTCTGGAAAAATCAGATTGGTGAGAGCATGTGCATTCTTTGCCTGAAAAATATTCCCCTGAGTGTGCAACCCCTGTTGCAGCACTAAGGAGTAATTTTTAGGTCTCTAGAGCTGTTCTAATGGATTCGGAATACCTGAAAACCCCCAAATCTATTAGTAGCTAACACACAGCTATGCTCAATACATGTGAACTACACATTGTGCACCTCATCTGTTGCATTTCAGCCTTGCCAAAGGCCTCAGCACCCAGGAATACATGTATGTACTTGTAAATGCATACCTAGAGACCCATGGTATATGGTTTTTGGCTATTCTGAACACTCCTGTGGCCTCAAAAACCCCTAAATTCCACCCTGGATGTCCATATCAGGCATTAAGCATCAAAAAAGGCAGCCCAGGGGTACTTTTTCTTGATTCCCCCCCCTAAAACAGCTCCAAATCTTCTGAAAATTGACACATAGCCTGCCTACAGTAGGGTACACCTGTTGCACACAGGGGAGCGACATTTGCACAGTGGGATTCACTAGTGCATGTGGCGCTTTCAGGGGCTCCCCCGTGTATTTCTGCTATAGCTCTGTGGGAACTGATCCAGCAGACTTATGATTATGCTCATTGGATTCAGATCATTAATGCGCATCCAATGATATATATATGTTTGGGTTTGCAATCATTCTAGCAAGAGATAGTATTGCATGGGCCAGGTTAAACTTTCCTTGAAAGTATTTGGCCTGCGCTTTCCCCTAATTTAGTTTTTACATACATGTATAGTATATGGTTGGAAAGCTGTGAATCTTGTGCATTTAATGGTGTACTTTGCTAAGGGTTATGGCGACTTTTAAACGCCGGAATGTGCCAGAATTGGGCGCTTAAAATGCCGGATTCCTGCAGTTACCGGGCTGGATGCTGGGGCATTTTGGCCATTCCTGCAGCAGGTAAAATGCTGGAAAAATTCCTGCAGAATGACGAGAATTCCTGCAGCCGGATTCCTGCATGACAGCACTGGCCTGAGACAAGGTGCCACTTTTCAAGTACTTGTGAGTACTTTGAAAATGCTGCAAATGGATTAGTCAGCCTGTCAAGACAAGCGTAGATACCCTGTAAATACTACATCAGGCAGTTTGCCATGACGTGGAGAGCCCCGGAGAGCTCGAGAGTGATCGGAGGAACCTCCTGCACCCTCGAGCCTCGGAGAGCTCCAGTGAGCCCGGGAGAACACACAGCCACAGGCTTCCCTGAGCTAGTCCAGCCAAGGTGAGTACATACAACTCACACTAATAAGAACTCACTCGATTCACTTGCAACATGGCTCGTTGGAACTGCAGCTATTAATTCACATAATGTAATTTTTTTTCCAAGCGAAAATACAAGCATCTTCATTAGAAAAAACGTGAGGCATGGCCCCAGGAGTGAACATGGCACAGCCACCACACCACGTGACTATGCTCAATGACTTTCCGTGCACGGTCTCAAAACTATTGAGAATGAGCACTTACCTTGGTGCCCATGAACCACACCTATGGCACTTTTTGAC
>WSTG01001229.1:0-10831 GCA_019616325.1 Ceratobasidium sp. 394 | reverse complement strand
TGTCGTGAACTTTCCGGCAATAGCTCATGCCGTCAAGACAAGACCAGACAAGACGGTTTGAAATCCCGCCTTGTGGCGGCTTGTCTTGGTCTTGATCCAACGCTACGCAGGTCAATGGCTACTGCTAAAAGGTTACACTAGCGCAATTCGCCCGGTCATTTACTCGCCCGGTGGTACACGCATGGCATCTTGCTCTTGTGACCCCACCGTTAAGTTCTGTCGAACTGCTGCGTTAAGCCATCGCATGCAGGGTTGCACGAACAAGAGGCTAAGGTTCAGAACCTTTAGCTGGGAATAAAGTTAGGGCTGGCGATCAAAGCACTGTAGCGTTAGGAGTGCTGGCAACGTGGGAGTTCCATTCGCAACAGTACTAGTACCGTGGTAGGCTATGCACCAGGGGCACGGAAATCCCGCCAGCACATCTACATAGCCCCAGGGGCGATATCGCATTTATGTCCTCCTATAGACCGATCGAGGATAACCCCAATATTCAGGTAGCATCGTGCAGATACAAGAACGCCAGGAAGATTGCGTCTTATACATCGAGGACTACAATAGCATGGAGACTGAGAGATGACGGGATTCGGGGCCAACAGGGCCCCATTCATGCGTACGGGTACCTTTCGCCGCAGCGTCCAAGACGGGGAGGATCAAAATCTTAGGGAACGAGGTGAGTTCGCGGGTACATTGGTTTAATTAGCCTCTCGAGTTAGGGGGGTTAGAAGTGGTAGATACAATCCATAAGGGGAAATGCACCGATTCTAGAAGAAGGAGCATTGGGAAGGGCGGCTGGCAGCAATAGAGTACAAACACGAGGGCGCTGACCACAAGTGAAACACACGTGGAGCAGGATTCGTTCTGTAAGCGCCTCGGGGGAGCTAATTTGATATCGAGCTCATCTAGGAGACTAAGTAAAGGGGGAGTTCTACAGGTCCCATACCTCCGGAGTGAGCCCACAGCCGAAGGACAGGGTTATACCAACTAGTAGGCGTGGTAAGCGGGGTGGCTGAAAGGCAAAGCCTTCGCTCACAGGCCGCATTTTGAAATAGGCGCTTCGGCGCTAAGCTGAGCACGTTGGAGCGCAGCCCTCGCTCCGCGAACCTCAAGCACGTTGAGATCGAATGCAAATGCCGAGTTAAGCCACAAAAATGATGCCGGCCAAACCAACCTATCAAGGAATACAATTATTCATTCGAAACAAGGGCCCAAACGCAACAGCAAGAAGAATCCGGAGATTTGTCCCAAATTATACCTACAATTCCCTCGCAAGTGTTGAAAAAGCAACCAATCGGGGCTATTATGTTGGCCTCTATCCGGGGAAGGAGGTGTTGGGCCAATCATTTCAGCAATTCTTCCACGATCCTGTCATCCGGGATCTTTGGAACATTCGCACCACGGTAATTCAAGCGACGCAGGACGTCGATCTGTTAGATAAAAGAGGATAATTTGGGGATTAATACAAGAACGCTAGCCGCGCAATTTTTTACCTACCACCTTGCTTCGCTCGAACCCCAGAGAGCAGAACTGGTCCACATGAGCTCGTTCAAGGCCTGCAATGGCAATCTCATCGCGGGCGCCACCAGCAGGTGTTCCCGAGTTACTTCCTGTTCGGGAGTCAATCCAGATATGTTATACTTCAGAGCAGCGCCACGCACCCGATTGAACTGATCTACTGTTGGAAGGGTTACCAGATGGAGGGGCTCCAGCATAAATCTCCGCCCAATATTTCGCCGTTTCGTTGAAGGACGAACGAGAAGTTAAGTAATGTTTTGCAACTGCAAGACATACGTTAGTATGCGTCGATTCAAATTCCGATGTTGCACCTTCTGCGTCCTGGGGATCATCGGGTTCTGGGCTACACAGAAGACTTTGAAGGGAGATTAGGGTAGATTTGAGAGTAAGGACCGGGGACCACGCGTCTTTGAGGATATCGAGGCATATAGCACCCTGAGTTCGCGAACGATCAAGTAGTTGAAAGTACAGGTATTCGGAATACTCACAGATGCAGATGACACATTGGGATGGTACACTTTGCTATCGAGTCCCGTTGTTGATTAGTGTCAGACGCTTTTGGATCGATATTTCCTTACGTTATGAATTTCATCTTGACTGGTTGGAAAGGGTATCCATCGGGTATGACAATATCCTAAAATGCAATGTAGTCCAGGAGGAGAGAAAACCAAATAAAATGACACACCACTTGGTACGTTCCACCTTGGTAAGGAGTGTCCTCAGGGCCTGGAAACGATCCGCACAGGTGAAAGGGGCTGTCATCAACAAGCTCGATAGAGATCTTTGACGTTTTATCATTTTTGCAATCTGGTCCTATTATTCACCGTGATTTTCACTGACTGCTGAGGACGCACCTGCAATCTCCTTGTTTACACGCCGAAGTCGGGCATCCATGATGGTCGGTCAAAGAACGGGAAGAAATCACGTGACTGAACATCAGTCGACGCTTGATGATAAACATTGCTGACTGATAAGATTCAACCTCCTCTCACTTACCACCGCCATGTCCACCCTTCCCGTGTGGCCCCCCTCGCTGGACGAAGCTCAGCTTGAGGAGCTAACTAGGCTAGCTACTACTTGGGCACTCTCTCACGGTCTCGTATATCTTCCTGTTTCACCGGATGAGCGGGGAACGGCCATCCATGCACCATTCACTCTCGTACCAACACCTTTCCCCAAGCTACTATTTGACAAAGCTCAGAGAATCCAGAGGGCCTACAATATACTATACTCTCGAATAGCCCTAGATACGGAGTTTCTAGACTTGGTGATGGGGGACAACGGAGGAGTTGGAGATGTTGACCAGTTCACCCAGAATCTATGGAAGACTTGGAAGAGTACTAGGGACTTACCGAATCAACAAGTGAGCTTGCATACGACTCTTCTTATATGAACGGTTGGGGATAGACCTGGTGTTTCCAGCCCTTGCACCTCGGACTTTTTCGGTCCGATTATATGTTACATCAAGATCCTGATGGTCGGCTTGACATCAAACAAGTAGAGTTCAACACGATATCGTCATCTTTTGGGCCGCTCTCTCACCAAGTGTCGGCACTTCAGAAGTATGCAATTTCTGGCTATTAATTTAGTAAATCCCAATCTGAACTTCCCGCGGGCAGGTACCTTTTGGCTGCTACCGACTATTTTGGGGCCTCGCCGCACCTGAAAAGCGAGAATCTACCACTCAACGAGACGCGGTATGGGCTAGTTGAAGGAATTGCGACTGCTCATCGAGCATATAACAAGCCGAGGTACGGAACCCATAGCTCAGCGGCAAAGCCTGCTTATGTTGATCCATAGAGCGCGAGTCCTATTCGTAATCCAACCCAATGAACGAAACGTGTTTGACCAAAAGTGGCTAGAATACGATCTACTGGAGCGGTGCGTAATAACATTATCAATTGGCTTGCGGCCGTACCGAGCACTAAGACTTCAATGTCCCAGGCACGGGATACTAGTAATTCGACAAACAATCGAACAACTTTCCGCAAATGCATCACTCGACAATAGCTTTGAGCTTATCGTGACGTCGTCACTTGCCCCGGGTTCTCCCCCTTACGAAATCTCGGTTGTCTACTTCCGGGCTACATACACTCCCAACGATTTCAAATCTCCGGCTGATTGGGCGACGCGCGCGCTCCTCGAAAAGAGTCGAGCTATCAAATGTCCCTCGTTGCCTTTGCAGCTCGCTGGAGGCAAGATGGTGCAAGCTATTTTGGCCGCGCCCGGCGTTTTGGAACGGTTTATTGGCCGGAGCGAAGAGGAGAAGTCTTGGATCGCCGAACTCCGGGCTAGCTGGATGGAGATGTGGCCCCTAGCCTCGTCGCAGCAAACATCTGGGTTCATTGCTTCGCTCGATACTGCCAAGATATCCGAAACGACAAACCCAGCACCCTCGGCTGGCAAACCCGGGCTCACACGTGCCGCCGAGCTATATTCGAACCTCGTGCTCAAACCTCAACGCGAGGGAGGGGGGAATAACGTTTACCGTGACTCAATCCCTCCGTTCTTGAAGGGGCTTGAATCTAATCTGGATGAAGCTCGGGCGTGGATTGCGATGGAATTGATCCGTCCGCCTACATCGGGCGGCGAAAACTATTTGGTCGGAGCAGGCAGTGCCAAAGCAAACAAAAAGGAGGCGGTCAGCGAACTTGGGATATTCGGGTGGTCCCTGTTCGGTGCCGGTCAGTCCACACAGGAGAAAACTGTTGGTTATTTAGTTCGGACCAAGGGCCGGGAGAGTGACGAAGGGGGCGTGGCTGTTGGTTATTCTGTTATCGATAGCTTGGTGCTGATTTAGTGCTGTCGTAGGTGGGTGGTCTCCTTGATGCTGAAAAATGACTTAGCGATTTCGTAGAATCAATGAACGTAAATTTGCACATTAAAAATCCGGTTAACGACGTATTCCAGAATTCGTAAACAAGTGGGAGACGCTCCAGTTCTCAGCTGCATCTACTCTCAGCACGAGGTAAGGCCAATCTTTTGTTCACGACAGCGCGTGTCCCGGTATGTACGCATATAGCCGCGTATTAACATTGGGATAGTCTATCCCCATTGATGAGCGTCCGTGGTAGACACGAGGACGCTTCCCCAGCATGCATTGGCGCCATGAGGGTGAAGTGAAATGACCTCGTACACGCAAGGATATATCATGCACGCAGCATGGGGTCTCAGTATCTCACAGCCTTTTTTTCGGACCAGTTCTCCCCTCGCCTTCACGATGCCAATTCACGATGCCATGGTTAGTCTCTTTGCATCGCCTGCAAGTAAGAAGTACCGCGATCAAGGGCAGGTGTCCCGTCCCTTACCTCCTCACCACCCCGGCGTCGTACTGGATGCAGTAACCAGAGGGAGGCGGGCGTCGGACACTCAGAGTGCGAGTAAGCGATTCAACTGGCTCAAAAACCTCAATCCATCTTTAAGATTGACCATTCAATTCTCGATAGTTGTAGCGGTTAGCGATCTTGCAGCCGCAGTGATCTTTGCACCCAACCCTGCAGCGCCATTACCACAGCAAACGGGTCCATCTAATCGTAGCTCACCAGGGCCTCGAGATTCCAGATGGTTAAACCTATTTGCTGAGGAAATCGACGCCCAAAACGTGCCCAATGTTCACCCATGTGAGTTTCTTCGCGAGTTCCCGCTGGATAAACTTTGAGTTTTCCACAGCACCGTACTCCGCCACCAGTGGTCAAGTGGCTGGCGAGCCTAGCTACCCCATGCGGCCTCCTACTCCGACACCCCCGACAGAGTTCTACGACTTCAGGCACCTCGATCGAACCCCATCTTTCCATTCAGCCACGGAGTCGTTTGTTCCAGACTCCGGACCTGTGCTTTGCGAATCTCCAAGATCTATCAGGGGCCGGGGAGATTCATATGGGTCGTACGTGAACGATAGCCGGCACCAGAGCACTCTAGATGCTATTTTAAGTGAGATAGAGCAACTAAACCAGGCTGTCCTCCCGACTGGGATGCCAGCTCTCTGGACTAGCTCATCTGGGACTCCTACCGATGATCAGCCGTTCCACGAGCAACAGCCGTACAGGCCAGGAGGGCAGGTACCATATCCACATTCGTATCGATCCTCGTAACCCTACTCCAACTTGGGGGCAAAGGTTGAGCACGTGTTGTACTAGATACCTTGTCCATGCGTGTGCTGTGCTCACATACCGCATGTTCGCGTTATGACAATCTCAAACAGGTTGCAATTGGAGCTGCCCAATCGTGTATACTGGAGCGAGTGCCTATCAAACATAACAAACCCTGTTACTCCAAGTCAACTGGAGTTGAGCCCTTGAACACAGCAACGTGCATCTCCTGTTTGCAAACCGTGAGGGCTCCATGAGTCCACTGGATTTGACACAATTCGGCATATAATAGGCAGGGCACTATACGGCGCAAACTCACCTCCATCCTTCCTCTTCAGTTCTAACTCTAACATGCCTACGTTAACCATTAACCTGCGCCGTCCGAGATCCAATAGCAATATTGAGTCAAACTGGGTCGAGGTCGAGTCATCCGAGTTCACCCCACATCTCGAGTCCCCGCGTTCGCTCGATTCCGAAGGGGCAACAGGCGCTGATCCCCACCAACAAGACGTCATGCTCTCGAATCCTGACCGTCAAAGCTCCTCAAGCACTAGCAGTACCGTGCAAGAACATGGGTCTAGACTTGAGTTGCAGGGTAGAGCGGAGACGGGACACACTGGACGTGGTGGTGAGCCCAGGCCTCACAATGCTTGTAAGCTCTTACCAACGTGTTGCAACGGAATATATGCGTTGAAAAGCGTCATGGGTCGCAGTTGTATGGGCAAACAGAATTGCATCGGCGATTATATCTACACCAGCCTGCCAGGTGCAGGATCACAACGAGGTCGACCCCTCTCGAATCAGCTGGCAGATGGTATCTCCACTATCCGATAGATCTTCGCGCGGCGAGTTCAATTATGTGATAAATAGTAAGTTGGTCTTATCATGTGCATAACTGCACGAGGCTGAAGCTTGTTTCACAGCCTCGCAGGATCCTTCGATCGTTTCTTCCCCCTGTGATGCAGAAAGCACGCCGGTCCAGACTGAGGGCCAGTATAATCACGGCCAACCCGAGGTGGAACCAAGTTCGCCTTCATCAACCCAGGGAACAATAGACAGCCCGGCCTCCTCGTGCTGCGATGGGGCTATTGCCAACACAATATGGGAATACGCAAAGGGATACCCGGAAATATTGAACATGAGGACGTTAGATACGATCCTAGAGGACGAGGACCACATGTCGATGTACAATAGAGTGGACGAAGACCAGTCGAGCCCGCCCCCTAGCGCATGTAGCGAGGCATCAGAGTGTACTTTTTATACAGCGAGGGTCGCATTGGACTCACCCATGAGCCTACATCCACGACTGAGCCTATACACTTCACGTTAATGACAAAAATTACACACAAATTAAAGCAAATTGAGTTCTGGCAAACAAATATTGCGTAGACGGTGTAAACTGGCTTGAACTATTTGCTTCGAGGTCATTGTATATCATTTCATAAGTCTTGTAACAATACGGGCGGTTTTCGACTTAAACTGAGGTCAAGGACATGCCCAAGTAAGCGCCGCGTTGAAGCCAGTTTCATTTACGCTGGCTCCAAATTCGTATCCTTCTCTACTTGCTAATGAAGTTTAGGACAGTAGTGGTAGAATAGAATAGGACGTGCCCGACGCCTAGCCTCAATAGGCTATCTATTGTATAGCCAGGTACATTAGGGAGAACGGTGATACATCAAATGTTGTACCCTTCCTTGAGTGTTAAAAACTCACCTGGAAAGTATCGCACTTGCGTAAACCAGAATATTAACAGTTCGTGGTACAGAGTATAGGCGCAGAACGGAAATAAGGTGCGCCCAGCGCATCACTCACTAGAGTTGAACCAGCACACCCATATCTGAATCGAATGAAAACTCTAATATTCGAACTCAACGGGAATATATTGTCCAGAGCCAGAGTAACTCGCCGTGTTCGGATATTAGTGGCTGCGCATATTCATGCGTCGCACACTATCTCAATCTCCAAAGCTGTTCTATAGTAGATCGATCATTTGACTGGGTACTTGGGTGAGTTTGAAACTTCGACACGCGCGACTGGGTTAATAGGGGGAAACAGATGCCAGCCAGCAAAACGCCCTCCAGGGGAAGCGATTAACGTCGTAACTGAGAGTGACAGAACGTACTTCAGCTTAGCGCTCCTTGCCTTGAGGCAGTCTGGTAATTTACATACAAGAATTCTCAGGCTTGTTTCAGAGACCCGATCAGCGGCTGATAGAGAGAAAGGGAGCATGTATTCCACACGACATCCATCAGGTATTGTTGAATATAAGCGCCTCGCTCCGATGCATCTCAACCACAAGTACCCCCCTCTCTGATCTTAACGTCCTCGTGGATCACTTCGCTTACGATGTCCGAAAACACCAGTCAACAAACGAGTGTGTTATTTCAGACATAAAGTCAATTAACATCAACTAACAGCGCACGCTCGAATGACAGCCACCAGCTCTGCCAATGATCTAGAGTCAGGCATCAAAACAGTGAGGATTGAGCGGGATATGCAGCAGGTACAAGCATCATCGCATACAGCTAAATGATCACAAGGTTGACTATCTGGGTTGCTAGGTGACCGTGGAGGGTACTTGTGCACTAACACGCCACCGCTGAGTTAATGATAATGAGTTATTTGTATGCTTGCAGGATTCCGAACCCTAGGCCTCGTATCCACCTTCATCGCAGGAGCGGAATCTCAGTGTCTTGGGCTTACTGCCAACAGATCTGATTCAAATGACCGCTTTGTTCAGGCGATCAACGCACTACTCCTGATTGGGCTGTTACTCTCGTGTTTTGGAGCTGTCACGTCGCTTTTTGCAGCTCGATGGTTCGAGTAAGTTTGTGTGTTTACCAACTCATTTGCTTGCTGAACTTATGACTTTCCTATGAACTGACCAGTCTACTGAGGGGCGATGAAATCAAGCTGCTCGACTACCGGTGGGATTGTGCTCGCGCTGCAGTTAGCGGATTTGTCACCGGGTCCCATGGATGCGATACCTCACATCAGCCAGAATGCAAGGGCAAAGAGATCCAGGAACAGATCGACAAGTGCAAGTTGCACAAGCGGAACCGAATCCTTGCCGTTGCCATATTCATTCCTTTCTACATGATTGTGCTGTATGTATCACTTTGCATAAGCTGGATATCCTACTGACGCAGCGGTTCAAGCGGCTTTTCCTCATTTATCGTTGGTATGCTCCTTTACGCTTGGAAAGTCCAGTCGTATCCAACGGCGATCGCTTGTACAGTTTTTACAACTGTAAGTATCCATTCAACTACCCGGTGTCCCATGATAATCAGTGGCTAATGAGATTTATGACTCGCAGCTAGGTATTGTGCTAGTCTTGTGCCTGCACCTCAATTTCGAGACATTTGGAGCACTCGATCGTATGAGTTTTGCTAGAATTAGAATATAATCCTAGGCTCGCGGGAATTGCCCGGAAATAGTGTTTGGGATTGTGTTTTTGGGCATCGGAGAATTCAGCACTTGAGGTGCACGCTTTGTTTGTTGGCTGGAACTGCCATGTGATTATCTAATGGACTTGTATGAATGAGGGAAACGACCACAACGGATTCTTTCGCATCTGCTATGGGGAAATGCTAAGAGATTAGGGAAGGGATGTGAGCGTATGCGGAGGTAGTCCGTTTAGAGGGGTGCGAATGGAAATAGATCCTACACGCGTGTGTTTGGCGCCTGCCCTCGCTAAAGACAGCCAAAATTTAGTTTTCGAGATAAATACAACCTATTTTTAAACTGTCATTGCACGTTTTACTCCTTTAGTCCCACCACCCCGCGCATATACTCCATAGTCCTTCAATAAACCGTCTTCCACCCCAACTGGGACCTGGCGGCTGATCAGAGGACTGGCCGGAGGTCAACCCACAGTGGAGTTGGACGCGGTGGTGATGGGTGGAGAGACGGGAGAAGTGCTCAGCAAAATCATGACGGGCTCCGGAACCCCGTGCTGGTGTTTTGCCGGACCTTCAATTGCACGAATTGATACTGGTTGGGTGACTCAGAAGTCGGTCTCAAGTGGCCCATAAGGTATCCTGTCATCTTTGTGAGAGTGTCGAGGTGCAGTTCACGGCATAAATAATTACATCGGAGCGATACTTTCAACTGGAGGTCATATTTGATATCCGTTCCGCCCGAACTCTACTGAAAACCCGCACCCACTCCCTATACTGACTTAGAACTCTATGTCCCAGTTGCAAGCACATGTGTGGCCACAGTGAGAGTAAATACCTGAGCCCAAGGTGTTAGTCCTTGCGTAACAACGGCGCCCGCTTTGCACTAACACATACTTTGATGCATCTTCCCAAGTCTTGCCTTGCTCCAGAGAATCAAGTGTGAGATAGGAAACACGAAGCTCGAACGCTTGTTCGCCACTCGTAGGGCGAGCTACTTCTCCTCCTTCGTTTCCGGAAATCCCAATTTTTATACGCAGATACGTGAGGTTGGGCAGATTCATGGCCAAAGACTCAAGTTCCCCCAACTCTACACCATAAGAACCCACATCGAGAGATTGAATCGAGGGGAAAATCTGTCCGCTTAGACGCTGGCTCAGACAAGGAGGCGTGGCCTCTACGCCTCTAACGTCAACCTGGAGTTTCTGGACGGGTAGTTTTGGTAGCATCCTGATTAGGGGAGCCGGGTCGAACCGGCTGCGGAGCTGTTCAGGAGGGGGCCCATAGAATGCTACCTGCTTGAGCTTCGGGCTCCTTTCGGCAAGTAGACTAGCGACTGTTTCAGCCTTATCATCAGCTCCCCCAGCCAGCAAATCTTTGATCTGAAGCTTGAATGAGGTAAGACTAGCCACGAGTGAGGGTGCCGCCCACAAGTGGCAGAATAGATCGATGTCATATGACAAGTATAGCGAGAGGTGGCGCAGGTTAGGCCACTCGACACCATGAAAACTGGGTACTTCGCTGGGAGAGTGACCATACTGTGAGCTGAGTATCTCGAGGCGTTCTACCTGTGATACAAGACCTAGATCGCCTAGATCATCTAGTTCGTTAAATACAGACAAGCTAGTCGACAGAAAACGAAGATTGGCAGTCCTGAAATACTCTGAAACTGTGCAAGTTCGTGGTACAAGTGAAATATAGCCCTCGGAGTTATTTGAACAACTAGCACGAAATAACTTGAGCGCTTCTAGGTTTGGACAACGTTGCTGGAGCGCCGACAGAATTTCCACAAACGGAGGTTCGGTAATCATTTCCGAGGGCCCCCTGGGAATA
>WSTG01001228.1:0-10872 GCA_019616325.1 Ceratobasidium sp. 394 | reverse complement strand
CTTTGCTTAGTCAGGTGACAACTGACACTTGCATTACCAGGGAGAGAATACCAAGTGTCAGTGTTACGTTACGTTGCTGCGGGTCACATGATGTGGGCGTGATCCGGAGCGACTAAGGTAAAATTGTAAAAAAGGGAAGAAAAATACAGGTCTTCCCTGGGTAGGTCATGACATTATCCCCCCCTTAATACGTCCTGTTTTGGAGGATCCGAAAAGACGTAGAAGTACTAAGGGAAGACAAAGAAGGGGCTATCCCCGGCGTACACCCAGTCCACGTTCCCTTCTACCCAGGCGTCGCCCTCTTCTCCTTCGATATCCGACCAGCATTTCATGATCGCTGTGCGGCTGTTGCCCAGGATCACGGTCGGTCGTACCTTCATCGTTTTCACGTGGCTGTACCGCCCGGTGAAGTTGGCCTCATACTGGCTCAGCGCCTTGGGCGAGTACTTGCCGTTCGTGGATACCATGTCATCCAGTATCCATACATCCGCGTCTTCGGAAAGGGCGCCGACGTTCCATACGTTGCACATGCGGCTGTGCGAGCCCTTCGACCTGGCGTAGGCCGTTTTCCCCGTTCCCGTCGCACCCTCAATGACTAGGATGCGGTGGCGCCTCCCCGGGGCCTTCTGGGGTACCTCCCGCTCGAACCACCGCACCGCTGCGTCGATGTGTTCCCGCTCGGCTGGATGTGGCAGTTCGACCGGTATAGCGGGGGCTAGACCGGCGTCGACCTTGTATGCGTGCTCCGCGTACGAGCGCACCGAGTTCCAGGCTGTCATCATCTGGAGTGGTCGGAGCTGCTTGAAGCGACGGTAGAAGTCGTCCTTCGACTCCGCCGCGACAATCTCTAGCCCGTCCTCCAGCTCGGCCTGCGCTCTGGACCTCTTCCCTCCAGCGACCTTCACAAGGATACTCTCCAGGGACTCCTCCGTGAGTTCCCTGGCCATGAGATCCTCTATCTCCTCTCCGTGTTCCCCCACGTCCTTCCAAAGGTAGTGGAAGGCCGTCCGGGCGGGACAGCCTCCCGGGCCTTCGCGGACGTCCTTCGGGGCGATGTTGTGGTGGGACCCCTCGAAGTCCCAGAACCTCGGGTTACAGGTGTTCCACCCGTGTCCCCGATCCACGCTTACCGTTAGCGCGTGGACGTGTAAAGGTCGTCCCGGATCGAAACTGGGTTGCTCCGGGTCGTGTCGCTCAACGACAGCGAGTGTCTGCCAATGGTTGGGCCGGTTGCGACAGAAGGCCTCGAAGCGGGCCACTAAGCCGGTGGTTGGCTCTTCCGGCAGCAAGCTCCACGTCAGCAGCACGGCCCTGCAGGTGATGCGGAAGGTAGTGGCGTTTGACATGGATGGAGGTGTGGAGAGTGACGGGGGCTATGTCTCCTCCTTGTCCTTTTATTGCATGTTTTATTACTGATTTCTGCGCGGGGTTGATCGGAGTTCCTTCTTTGTAATCGTGTCGCGCAGGGTTGTGCGACATTTCTTCCTCTGTGATCGTGCCGCGTGGGGTGGTACGACATTCCTTCTTTGTAATCGTGCCGCGTGGGGTGGTACAACATTTCTTCTTTTGTGATCGTGCCACGTGGGGTGGTGCGACATTTCTTCTTTTGTAATCGTGCCGCGTGGGGTGGTACAACATTTCTTCCTTTGTGATCGTGGTGACGCATCTCCGAGGGGTGCCCTCCCTTCGTTCCTCGTGACACCAGCCCCGCAAGCGGGGGCCCCCGGTGTCCACTCGTCAGCTTCGGTCGGTGCCCCCTCTCCGACCCCTCCGGTATAACGAAGAGCCGAGGGGGGAAGAGGGTAGTTCGCTGGTTCGATGGTTAAGGTTCCTGAGTCACATGACGTTGGAATGCCCGTTTGTTGTTTCTTTCATCTGGTCACGTGATCATGGCTTCTTCCTTTCGCATATATACGGTGTTCCTTGCTCCGGTATTCCCTACCTCCAGCTGATACCTTTACCCACTTCACTACCCTCTCCTTACTCGTATCGCTGATGCCTTGCACTATCGCCGCCCACTCCAAGCTCGTCGCCACCTGCAAGGTGCAGCAGGAACAGCTATGCCGACTTCAGGCGGCTGCTGCTTCCCCTCGGCCGGTTATTTCGGCTAATCATACCAAGTGTTTGGCCGACAAGGCCGCCCTCAAGGCGCAGCTGGATCGCCTCCAGGCGAAGCGGACGACCATGGCCGCCCGCATTACTGCGTTGTCGGACGACAACAATACTCTGCGTACGGCGTTAACGTCGGCGCAACGAACGATCTCGAGTCGGGACGTAGAGATTGAGGGGTTGGAGCGGGATTTGGAGAGGGTCAGGAGGGAGTTGGAAGTGGTCAGGGCGGAGAGGAAGGGTAATCGGTCTGGTCGGGCGCATCCTTATCGGCGCCCAGTGCCGAGGTCTCCTTCTGTAATAGATATAGAAGACTAGGGTTGGGGTTCCTATTTGTAAAAGAAGGTTTTTCTTTGTTCCTTGTGTGAAAATGGGAGTGGATAAAGGCCGTTGTTCACACGTCGGTTGAGACGTGGTTTTCCCTTCCGCTTCTATCCCCTCTTCACTCTTAAAAATGCGTACTATCACTCTCCAATGGGACGCTTTCAACTGCCATTGCGAGTGGTTTCCCGAGGGGGATTATTGCCCCTTTTGTAATTCCGTTTGTGACGCCACCCTCGAGGATTTTGAAGGGGGTGTTGGCGAGGGTACCTGGCGCTGGTGGGGAGACAGTGGTGAGCTATCTCGGTGGAACCCTTTCCTTCTGATATTGATAATTTGTGTAGCTTGTGAGGATGAGGAGAAGGTGGTGTGGGAGCGTTCTCCTTCACCTTCCCCTTCGCCAAAGGGGAACATTTCAGTCCCTTCCGACTTCTCGAATTTCCTTTTGGAAACGTCCGGGGGAGAAGCCCCGTGGGCTCGGGTTGCCAAGCGGAAGGCTGAGGAGCCTTCTTCTGGGAGCAATTTTAAGCGGTCGCAGGCGGAAGGTTTGGGACCCTGGGTGTGGGCGTTCAAGGATCGCTCGAGCGGGTTGTTGGCGTTGGACTCTCGGGCGAAGGACGTTGGCCCTGGTAAGGGTCCCCGGGGTGAACCAAGCCGTCTATATACCCCTTTCCGCCCTGTAGTACGCAAATAGAATAATAATTTTGTTTTCGCGTTACAAAATTATAGTTCCGCTAAATGTCCCTTATTACTCGTTCCACCTCAACCCTGATCGCCAGCCTTGAGGTATCCTCCTCCCTGCACTCCGCCCACGCCAGCGCCTTGTAGGACAACCAGTCCCGGAATTCGTCCTTGGTTGGCATCCTTGCTGCGACGAGGTCGTAGACCTCCTTCTCCGTGATATCACGGAGGCATCCCCAATAACCGGGGGGTACTCCTGCCTTCCATTCGCGAATACACCCGGTTACCCAGGCGATACTGACTTGGGTAGTGGTAGTAGAGGAGGGCGGCTCAGAGTACATGATTAGAAACGGAGTACGGGTGGGTAGTGGAGTGAAGCTTTTGTTGTTGTTCCAGTATCGTTCTTTCAATTGTTTAATATACCCCGCAAACCTTGTTTGGGATTCTTTGTTTAACGCAATACATAGAAAATTTCGTTGCTAACTTCTATTCCCATTCTAAGGGACTCTGATGGGGTTGCGAGGGACCCGCCTCGTTCCCTGTCTCTTCTCGTTGTATTTGGTTTCCCTCGATTAGAGGGGGCATCCCCTCGTATGGGTTCCCTTCCCCGAAGGTCATAGACTTGAGGCTTCCCTCCAAGGCTTTGATTTCGTTGTCCGCCACCCGAAGGTCGAGCCAGCAGTCGAAATCGAGCTGAGTGGCCTCTTTAGAGGCAATTAGTCGGTACATCTCCTCACTTGTCAGGTGGGCCGTCAGGAGAAACCCCGGGTGCAAATTTACCCGATTCCGGCAAACCGCGCCTGTTAACTGCCGTAAACCCGCCGGGACTGATCATTGCCGGGCATTTACCCTCCAGGTAGGTCAATTTTCCTTCATTTACCTCTCCAACTGTCCTATTATACTAGTAATAGTAAATATACCCCTAGTTAGGTGAGATTACACCCAAATCACCCACTCTGGGAACAAATCAAGGGTGATTCGGCCAGGAATAGTACTGTCTGCATGTGTCTTAGATTGTGGCACGTTGGCCCGTTGACGTGTGACAGAATGAAAAAAGGTTGCAGGACGGAACACAAAGAAATCATATTTTATGGACTAAATACACCGAGGCAGGGCAAGTTGCAGGTGGCAGATGGGGGTTTCGGAGCTGGAACACACGGGACAATGACCACGTGCTAATGTGTGGCAAGGGGTGGTGTGGGGGATTGGGTAGGCAAGATACCAGCCTGTTGTGCTCAACGTGTACTAAACGCTTGATCGAGTTTGTTACTCACCGTCTTGTTCATGGGCGATTCTGCTCGGTTGTGAGGGTGGTATACAATGTGCAAGGTGGTAAAGGAGTCGTAAAACCGGATCGGCGGATGGATGTGGGCGGAGCGCATGGTTGTTGGACCGCAAAAATGCGGCCAGTAAAGCTGGGCGTGGTTGTTTAGTAGTGAATCGAAGGCCGGGTGTCGCAGTTGAGCGGTTAAGGCGTGGGAAGGCCGTGTGGTCGTTTGGTCGTAAGCCAGCCAATGAAGATATCTTGCTTGCTCAGGTGTGAGTGAGGCGCGAGAGCGGCGAGTAGTGGAGGGGTCAACTCGGGCCGGGTGAGTTGCTCAAACGCGCACAGGGCTGCAGCGAGAACACATACGACATCGCCGAGGAAGATGCAACGTGCGGGCGCGGCCGATGCGCCTGCAAACTGGGGGCAGTGACGCGGGGACGGGGGCCGGCGCGGACATGGAGCGCATATCGTCGACGGACGAGACTGCGTGGTGCTGTATTTGCGCGCGGCGGCCAAGTAGAAGCCACACACACTGTTGGCGCGATTGCTGCCTTCGCTTAATGAGTGGTTAGCGAGCGAGGAAAGGGGGCCACACCGCCAACGAGCTGGGGATCGCGATGCAGGGACATGGCGTGCGAGCGGAAGCGTGGCGAGGATGGAAACAGGTATAGCGATGGTCACAACCTCAGCGGCGTTGAGATTGCAGTCGTTGGACGTACACTGGACACATTAGACGGCGTGCGAGCCTATGGACAGAAACCGCACGCCTGAGATGGCGATGTAGAGGCGGGGACGGGGCACAAATCAGCAGGATAGTGGGCGAGGTCGGTGGGGGTGTCGTTTAACGAGTGAGGACTTGACCACAAAGGTTGGACAAGTCGTGACTTGTTGAGTTGGGGCGAGTTTGACGGGCGAAAAACCGGCTTGACAACAACGCCGGTTCCGATTGGAGGCCGGCGCTTACCTCTATATACTGGGGTCCCACAGCTCGCGGCAAGTATCACTGCGCGACCACCTCTTCACGACTGGGTTGTCGACTACTAACAGCAGGACGGGGAGTCGACGCCGTAACTTTGCGTAAGTGCTACAGCTGACCACACCCTCAACTGTAGAGCTTGCAGCCACGAAAACGACCACCTCAACAGCATTCAACACAACGAACACGAGCGCGGCTCCCGCTGTCAACACCACCAACAAGGCCAACGACGCGTTAACCACGTCTGCGCGACCGTGACATGGGCAGCGTGCGCCAACTTACTTAGTAAGTTGCGATCTCCAAGCCCGGTCCCACTCAACATTCATGAGTCGTGCCGCTCGCTGTGGCGTGGCTGCCCCCTCTCACCGAGTGCACCCACCGGTAGGCCTTTCAATGATGAGCCTCGTACCGTCGCACACGCTCACTCTCCTGCCACCCGGCCACAGACAACTTCCAATCTTGCTCACAGACTATGCTCATATCGTTACAGATGCAGGCGGCAGGTAAGCCCCACTTAACTTTGTTACGCCCGCCACTTGTTGCTCATCTGTCTGCATGCTTGCCCGCACTTCTGCTTACGCGTACCTCACCACCTGTCTCGTTCGTACATGCATTTTTTTTTTGCTCATGCTCGTACTCCCTTGCTTGCTGACACTTACCCTTGCCACCTGCTCTCTGGTGTTGGGTATGCCCATGCTTGCACTCGTTCTTACTCATACTCGCTATTCCGTACCTTGAGTCTTGCTGTCTGCCTCTAGCTGACTCTCATACACCGAGCCAACACGTTCTGGCTGTGACATGTATAATATACTGTGAATTGTATGCTATTATTCTTGACCTCGATTGCTGATGGAAACCCTTATGGAGAGTAAAAATTTATTCATTATCATCCTACACACGTGTAATACACCCCTCGGGTACTGCTATATGCCCCATAGGATACATAATCTACCCCTCGGAAGTGCAATTTACCCACCAAGGGTTAGATTTACCTCTCGGGAGGTAAATTGAGGATAATTGGACCACTCAGGGGGCAAATTAGACCCATATGAGGTGAAATAACAGCTCCTAAACCCTGGGGGGGAAGCAAACTGGGTAAACAGGTAAATTACATTAAATTTCCAACAATTTGATCCAGGGGTTTTTCCTGACGGCTACCGGTCCCCAATGGGGGGTGGCTGGCAGCTTGGCAATTCGGTCCAATTCGTCATTCACCCTTTGTGCTACTATTCCGGAAATTTCCCATTCCCTCTGTTGGCGGAGTTCCTTGGATCTCTTCTTCTTTACACCCTTAACCAGGGCGTCCACGTTGGCACCTACCAGTCCTTCCATCACGTACATCTTCGTGGCCTGTAGTTTGGTTTTGGTCTTGGGGGCCCCCGAGTGGCACCATCGTAGGGGTCCTCGTATAGGGTCGTAGTACCAGTCCTCCCGTACCTGTCCCTCTACAGGGTCGTAACGAATCTCTTCGACCCAGTAGGTTACATCTCGGTCCCTTCCCGGGATATAGTCCAGGGCTGCTCCTGGTAGTCGTCGGTGGGTGTAGCCTTGTGCTTCGGCGAAGGCATCCTTCTTCGGTCGGGGTCGAGAATAGTCAGGGGTGGGCCCAGCCTCCCGTTGGAATGTGCTAGCGGGGGTGCGGTCGGCAGGCATGTAGTTGTAATAGTAAGACATTTGCTTTTCGAATGTGGTGGTTCAGAGTAGGGTTGGATTTCAGGTGCTCATTTGACCTTCTTATATACCCTGCCCTTCCTTTGTTTGCTCTTGCCTGCTTTGGGCACTGCCGAGCCGCCACTCGACTCCCATTGGCCTGGTAAGGGGGCCGAGTCATCCCGTGACCTTAGGTCATCGAGCAAGTCATTCATACCGGCGAACTTCTCTATAGATTCCCAAGAGTCTTCGGACGGGTCGTACCCTTCCCATCGAATTAGGTACTGCGGCTTCTTGCCATTCATCCGCCAATCCAGTATTCGTTCCACGTTGTATTCTTCTTCTCCGGATTCTGTAATGATGGGCGCCATTCTGGGCTGTACCCTGTTGAAGTCCGTATCTGGGGTTACCGGTGACAGGAGTCCGATATGAAAAACGTCGTGGATCTTCATCGATGCGGGGAGTTCTAGCCGGTAAGCGTGTGACAATATTTTTTCCGTAATGGTGAAGGGTCCTCCGCTCCGGTTGTCAAGCTTCTTGGAGGGTCGTTTGGTTCTAATGTTGTTAAGGGACAACCAAACCTTTTGTCCCACTTGGAGTTCCTTTGTCGGTTTCGTTTCTAACCTTTGGGTCTCCATAGACGCCTTTGCCTCATCCCATATCCATTGCATAGCGAGTGCCTTGGAGGCAGCTGCCGGGTTCTCGCTTTCGCCTTCGGGAATGGGCTTAGGCTCCTTGACCCAGTCGGGGTTTAATCCGTATACTATCTGGAAGGCGGACAGCCCGGTGGTCTGGTTCTTGTGGTTATTGTGGCAGAACTCGGCTATAGGTAACCAGTCCACCCAATCATTCTGTTGATATCCGCAGAAGGTCCTAAGGTATCCTTCTACCCACTGATTCGTCCTTTCGGATAGTCCATCTGTTTGGGGATGGTAGGCCGTAGAGAAGCTCGGTTGGATTCCTAGCTTCTTATATAGGGTTCGTATGAAATTGTTGTTAAATACTCTACCTTGATCTGATACCGTGGAGGAGGGGGTTCCGTGCAATTTCCATACGTTCTTTATGAAAAGATCTGCCATTTCTTCAGCTGAGGTAGCTTCCCGACAAGGGATGAAATGCGCTTGTCTAGAGAAGCGGTCCACTACCGTCAGGATGCTGTCGTACCCTTTGGATAAAGGTAGTTTAACGATAAGGTCATACTCTATAGCTTTCCATGGTAGGTTCGGGATTTCCAAGGGTTTCTGGCCGACTGTGGTGTTGTGAGGCTTGGCTCTCCCACAGATTCGGCAAGAGTCGACAAATCGGTTTACTTGAGCCTTCATTCCTGGCCAGTAGTATCCTTTCTTAATCAGGTCCAGGGTTCTGGCCTGACCCTGATGACCGGCGATTTTAGAGTCATGATAGGTTTTCAGGAGGTTTTCTCTGATCTCCTTGTCTTCTGGTACATAAACACGTCCCTTATACCATAGCAGGTCTTCTCTCCATTCATACTTGTCGAACTGTTTCCTAACTGAAGGTGGTAACTGGTCCTTATTCTGGACGCTGGAGATCAGCTCGGTCAGTGACGGGTCTTCGACCTGTGCTTCTCGGATTTCCTGAATAGGGTCCGATTCTACTGATGCACTAAATCCAACGAAGCTCTCCTTGGGCAACATTACCATCGGTGGGTTGGGTACGTCGTTGTGGTCGTGCCGCCTGGATAGCGCGTCCGGTTTGGTAGACATCTTTCCGGGTCGGAAGACTATATGGAAGTTAAAGGCTCCCAATATGGTATGCCACCTAGCGTGTCTTCTATTCCAGACTTGTGCCTGTTGCCAATATTGCAGGTTTCTGTGGTCTGTGTATACCGTTACCGGGATGATTGTACCTTCTAGGTACAATCTCCATTCTAGGAGTGCTTGGATTATTGCCAATAATTCTTTATCGTGCGTATCGTAGTTCCTTTCGGGGAGCGTGAAGCCTTTTGACATAAAGGCTATCGGATGCATCCTATTGTCCTCCCCCTTCTGGTTCAGTATGGCTCCCATAGCGACCCCTGAGGCGTCCGTTTCTAAGTAATACGGTTTCTCGGGGTTCGGATGTATCAGGACCGGTTGCAGTCCAATTCTCCATTTAATCTCCGTAAAGGCTTCGTCGTGCTTCGCCTCCCATTCCCATCTGGTGTCCTTCTTTGTCAACTCCGTAAGCGGCTTGGCTATGGAGCTGAAGTCCTGTACAAATCTTCTGTAAAAGTTAGCGAATCCTAGGAAGGACTGTAATTGTTTGACTGTGGAGGGGGGTTTCCAATCCATTATTGCCTGGACCTTCTTCTTTTCCATGGAAACTCCTTCGGGAGAGATCACTATCCCAATGAAGTCAGTAGTTGTGGTGTAGAAGTTGCATTTGTGCGGTTTGAGGAAGAGATGGTTCGCTCTTAACCTTCGTAGAACCTCTCTAAGGTGTTCAGTATGTTCCTCGACATTGGAGGAGAAAACCACTATGTCATCCATATAAACGACCATTGTAACATCGATGAGATCATGGAATATATGATTCATCAGTCGTTGGAAAGTGGCTGGTCCGTTCCTAATGCCGAAGGGCATTACTAAGTACTCGAAGAGACCTTCCTTGGTTCGGAAGGCGGTTTTCCATTCATCCCCTTCCTTGATCCTTATGTTGTTGAAACCCCATCGGATGTCCATCTTCGAGAAGATCTTGGCTTCTTTGAACTTTTCTATCAGATCCGCTTGAACAGGCATTGGGAATTGGTCGGGTTTGGTGATAGTGTTCAGTTTCCGGTAGTCCACTACTAGCCGTAGTCCTCCGTCCGCTTTCTTAACATAGAAGCATGGCGCAGCAATACTAGACGTACTGGGCCTTATCTTTCCATCCTTGAGTTCCTTGTCTAAATATTCCTTAAGGGCTCTGGATTCGGCGGGGGACATGGGATAGGTTTTAGCGGGTTTCGGGAGCTCGGCGTTCTCCAGGAAGTTTATGTTACAGTTGAAGGGTCTGTGTTCCGGAAGCTCGCTGAAGCCTTCCTCCTGAAACAGGTCGGTGAAGTCAGCAATGCTTTCGGGGATTAGGGGCTCTTCCAGGAGTTTCGCCTCCCTAGCGTGGATTTCCTCTCGGTAAGTGATGCTTAGGTCATTCCAGTCTATAATTGGCTTGGCACTTCGCAACCAGTCTCGTCCTAGAATCAATTCTGTGTCCCCTAGGGACAGTATGTAGAAGTCGCAATCGAGCGTTTTCCCTTCTACATCTATTCTCAGTGTGGCCTTCTTGGTTATAGGCTCTTCTACTTCCTTCCCATCTATAGCTATTACCTTCTTTGGGAAGCGAAGGGGTTCTGTCATTACTCCTTTCTCCTCCGCGTAATCTACGTCCATAAAATTCCGAGTAGATCCGGAGTCGATAAGAGTCTTTACTGGGTCCATGATTCCCTCCACCGCAATGTATATTGTTGATTGGTTGTCTGATTTCTTGAGGTAACATACATGCGGTGGAGTCTGGTTCTCGGGATACTCGGGCATGGCCCCCGAGTCCCTCATTCGTTTTCCGAATCTGACGAGTATTCTGATGGCGCTATTGCGGCTTTCCCTTTGACGGTTCCTGTCTCGCTGTTAGCCTCCAGGGTCCACTTGCCTTTGCATTGTTTTATCATGTGTCCTGGTTTGGCACATTTCAAGCATAGGCCGTTATCACGGTGACGTTTCTTCTCTTCGTCTGGAATCTTGACTATGGTTCAGGGTGGTTGTTTGGTCACCGTGGCTGCCTTGCCTCGGTCCGTGTGGTTCGTGTTTGTCATGACCCGTTTTCGGGCATGACTAACCCTCGGCATTAATTAAGCAATTAATGCATTTTATCCGAAGTCATTCTAAGGACTTTA
>WSTG01001227.1:0-10873 GCA_019616325.1 Ceratobasidium sp. 394 | reverse complement strand
ATAGCCTTGGTTGCATCGCTCACATCATTACTCGGTCGCCGAGCCGCGCGCTCCATTGTGCCCAATAGCATCAGGTTCTCGAGGATAATAGAAGCAACAATTCGGTCATAGGGGGCCCAAAGAAAATAGATGCGCTCCATGGAGGCTGAGTGTATGTGACGCGGTTGAACCACTGGCGAGAACTAATCCCGGATTTCACGGGATCGGTGGGTTCGGCGTTGGTGAGGAAAAGGTATATAAAGCCGCCGTTGTTCCCAGATTCCCCACTCCAGTTCGAATCACTCTTACAAACTAGTCATGCAGTTCACTAAGCTCGCCTCTCTCATTGCTATCGCCGTTGCCACACTTGTTGCAGCAACGCCGATGTACCAGCGTGTACGCTCCCCCTTGCCTGATTTCGTCTCGCAACGTACTTACCATTGTCTAGCTTGACGTCCGGAACGAGCTCGAGACACGCTGCTGTACATGCGAACAGTGCGCTCGCTTCGGCATTTGCTCTGGCTGCAAGCGCTCGGAGTTTGAAGCTTTGGTGGGTGGTTATTTATTTTCTGGAACCTCAATGCTCATGGTGAATACAGGGCCTCCGGGCTGTTGAAGGCGCGAAGTTTGCTGATGAATAGATGGGATGACGCTTTGCTCGGAGGATTGCCGTGTAGTTACTTAGCATGTATGCGTTCACGCATTTAATGAAGGGTTCCGTCACTTCCCAATCACAACTGGAGAGGGGCTGGTGAAAATATAATTACTAAGCTTGGTCTATACAGAGGCATAGGTATATGCTGCACAACGGCGAGTTTGATGCACCGAAATTAGTCCACGAGGATGAACTTTTGGGCCGAGATACTATATACTTGATGGATTATACTCAAGCTTTCTTTCGATTGGGACGTGAACTGGATCGAAGACATAAGCAGTAAAAGCTATTGGCGAATGGGAGAGCAAACCAGGGTTACTGTCGAATATAGGTCTCTCCACAACAAATCACGCTCGTCTGCTTGGCGAAAGGTGGTTTCTCCAGTTGGATGGGTGAGATCTTTTGGTCATGACTTACTATAGACTAGGCTACTCGAGGTGGTGCAACGCGGGGCCCAGTTAGGTCGCGGATTCAGTTGCAGCTGGGCGTCATCTCTGCCGAGTAGGGTCTGGGATATCTCCTCATACGGGATAATGCTTAATCAATGTTGGCCCAGGCGTAGCTGATGCTGCAGCTAAGGAATCTTCACCAATGTAAACCCAAGTACTAATAAACCCACACGTAGGAATTATTTTCACGATCCGCTGCTTTAGTTGAATTTTAAAGGCAGGGGGTGTTAGATGCACTTTGGTATTCAACCAAATATGTAATACATGAAAGCTTGGTGGAGCAACAAACTAATATCTGGTTATTATGTATTCGAACCCACCGACCCCGCCAGTTCGACAGGAGGTGCAATCATACTGAACGGAGGTCACAGAACACTGACGGACGTTATTAGGAGTGCGAAACAATGTGGTAACGCTATGGGCGGAGAAGAAATGTTCTCAACACGAGGTTATGGCTAAGAGGCCACAATCGGCTTGCGTCAACACATTATTACCCTATTCTGCATACGGCCTGACTTTGATCCCACCCACACGAGTTTGGTCTAATAATTCAATCCCCCAACCTTACTCAGGGTTGTAGGCTGCCCATGCCACAGTTAGGTTTAAGCCCCAAAGTGCTGGCGCCTTCTCGGGCTCGACAGTAGATAGCTGCGGATATATGCGTTCTTGTGGCTGTGGAAAGTGCTCGAAGCAAGGTGGTACAGTCGTGATCCGCGAAAGCGAGGGCCTATAAGTGTAGCCTGTGAGTTACTCCCGTCCGTTGGACTCGGGCAATGGACGGTTGGTGAGTACGCGTGGGTCCACGTTTAATTGATCTAATGACTGACCGGCTCTCTAGCAGAAGGTAGTCCCGTTTTAAAAAACATAATAGGCTGCCCACTAGGTAGGTAAATTAGAGTCTGCATCACGAAACTGGGCCTACCTGGAGCTCTATAGTAAATAATGTGAATATATGCGTCACCCTGACTTACAACAAGTGCCAGGGCAATGCAGGAAGTACGACGAACAATTAAGGTTACAGAAGCGTGAGAACCAGGAAGTGCTGCTATCCGATGGGCGGCTTCCTTTGTATTGCTTTGCTTTATCGATGAGAGGTTAGCCCACAAGTTATGTTGGGGATCCCACGTTCTGTCCCCTTCCCCCCTGCGACTGTTTTGGCTCCAACAGCCCCCACTTGACTCAACATTCTTTATCAAGCACAAGATTCCCAAGCGTGCTCGCGTAGAACCACTTGTTTGACCACCGCGCCACAAATGGCTTAAACCAATTAGCCCATCAGCGCCTATGTCATTGTTGTGGATCTTGTAGCACTTGGCAGTTCCCGGATAACCGTTTACCCTGGGCTCACGTGAAGGTACTAGTGGGGCATCTTAGTTTAGCGGACTTCCCCATATAAATGCGAGGAGGTTGGATTGGGGGCTTCCGGTTATCTTCCTTTGTGACCAGTTACCCCCTTGTGTTCTCGCTCTCGCTCTCGCCCTCTAAGTTACTCACTTATTCTCAACACGTGCATCCACTCTAAGTTCGGCTCTAGCTGATTCCTTTTGCGCCTTTTCATCATCCATCCCGCTTCTCGGACTTTGACGATTTGCTCTTCGTTGCCTCTGTGCTAACTTCGACTATCTGGACGCTGCGAGACTCGTGAAAACGCCAGTGTGGACCAACAACGGCCACGTTATTCCTACCACCGGCTCGCCTTTGTCTTTCTCGCGCAAGTGCGTCTCGTGAGTAGTCGCCAACAGTAGCTGGTCGTTTGAAGTTTAGCCTGGTCAAGTTTCAACCGCTCGAAGAGTCCGGAAACTGGCGCCCAGGAGCTTATCTAAGTTCAATATGTCAATCTCTGCCTATCCTACAGGGCAGGCTATCCTCCAGCTTGCATCAAACTTAGACTTACACCATGTGAGAGACCACAGCGGAACCGAGCAACAAGCAGAAAAGTCAAACTCCAAATATAGATTTGTTATGTAATACTTTCCATACTCGGAATGTATAGGTGAATAAATATGTGCGTCCTTTTTCCTCGACTCCGACCAACCACCGTTCTCCACCCAAACCATTCTCCGCTCCACACACAAACCCCTAATCCTATTTAGCCTCCCTCGGAGCCTCTGCCTTAATCCCAGAAATCATCCAATACTTAGCGACGCAAGGGATCTTCTGTCCATTTTGGAACTCGTCGATACACGCTCTTGACACCCGCCTTGCCTCGTCCTCATCCAACCCACCCTCGGCCAACATTCCTTCGAGCTGTTTCCACGCCATCATCCACAGCCGGGTGACTAAGTTTCCAACCTGTGAGACAGCTGGATCGGGATGCCATGTTCCGGTGGGCACAAGGACTTGTTGAGTATGGATATTGGTGAAACCTTTGGAAGCCTGGGATGTTCGCGGGGCAGGGATCCTACCAACCCGGAAAACCGCTCAAGAAAAGATAACAAAATAAGGAGGAAGTACTACACACCCATACTTTTCCCCCGTCCTCCTCCAAAAGTCCGAATTAGGTCTCAACCAATCTCCGACGTGATATATTGCATCGAGATCGACCCCCTGGTCCGTAATCGCCGCTCGCATCAACTCGATTCCGTAAACCACGTTCGGGAAAGACCTGTCCGCGCGGGTGGTGTAGGGTGGTTCGTCGACTTCATATAGACAGTTCTCGACCTCGCAAATGGTGATGAGACCACCCGGACGCAAGACGCGGTGAAGATCGAAGATTAGGCGGTCGTATTCTTTTACCTAGCGCATTATAACCGTGATTGTCAACCTCATTTTGATATCACAGGATCGAAAAAAGGGGGCAGGAAATAAGGGAAAAGACCCACGGCTAACTGAACGTGTCGACACGACACATAATCAAACGACTCGTCAGGCTCGGCCACACCAGCGTACAAGTCGTACACTTCAAACGCAATGTTGGGCCTTGGGGCATGCGTGGTTATGGGGGCAACATCGACGCTGACGATGTCGCAGTGCGGGAATTCGGCGGCCATTTCTTGGGCCCTAGGTAAGGATTGCCATAGTGAGAAAAGGTTGATTTGGGAAGCACAGGTCTCACCAAGTCCCGCAACAGGTCCGGATATCCAGTATCCGTGGCCGCGTGCCGTCTGCCCTTGGCCTGAGGACGTGCTTGACTGGGCCGACATAATTCCCATGGACGAGAGCCTTGAGGATCACATGTTGCATCTGGTGTCGTCGTATTTCGATCTCGTCGACTGGGTATGTGAGCGGCAAATTTTCGTCGAGCGGGTAGGTCTTGCCATGTGCTTCGCGAAAGTACTCTGAAACATAGGTTTTCATCCAAGAACAAGCACACAAGTCAACTCACCCCCAATCTCGTCTGAAGTGATGGTGCTCGCCGTCCGCATCGTACTCGCACTCGAGATAGTATCCATGTCTGAATCATCGTAGTCATCGTCCTCGCCGGGCGTGACAAGATAGACCGTGCCCTCGGTATCGGGGTCATAGTATGGATGTGCCATATCGCAAGCAGAGATCAGGTAGGGAGTGAGAGTGCGGCCGCCACATTTAAGCCAGTCGTCGTCGTCCTTGGCCTCGGCCGCATGATGAGAGCGCTAGTTCAGACTAGACCCGATTCAGCGGCTGTTGCTTCTGATCCACCACCCTCACCACGCTTGGCCTCCTACGTAAACTCATCTCCTAAGTTCTCACATCGGGTCCAACCATAGCTTCCTACCGTAGCGGATACCTACATAAGATATTGGGGTCCCAGTGTTCGGCCATGTCGGCTCGTCATGGGGCGGGATTACCGCGGCTACCTCAGTACCTCATGCCTGGGCAGTTCCCGAAGGTAAACTCCAAAGCGACGAGGATAGATGGCCTAGGCGAGCTTCTTCCCGCACGCATCTGGTTCGTCGCGTACCGCCTCCCCCGAATTCTACGTTGTACTAATTGTGTCCGCAGACCAACAACGACCACCACCCCACGCGCAACACACGACTTCTCGCCCATCTCGCTGCATCATAACCTCCCGAGTTCCTCGGGCCTCTGTTTCAACTTTGAGCCTCAACGTCTAGACATGCCGCGCCCAGCCAGCCGCGCCTGGACCTATAGTCAATCGTCGTTTCTCGTTTGGTTAGCCTGGGTGATAGGGACAGTGCCGGTATGTCGCCACGGCGTGGGACATTCGATGCGTGTTCCACAAAAGCTGTTGAGCAGATGAGCGAGAACCGGTTAGGGATCTGAAATCCATGACGCGTGTAGCCGTGGTACGTCTCCTTTCTGCTTCCACTGTTTTTTTCGCCGAATCTTGGGGACGAATCTCCAGTGTCTTCAACCGGATGAGTCCGCCTATTTGAGAAACCGCTCGGCATCTCTGCCCTTTAACGGAAACGATCTGATCCAGCGAATGTAGGCAATGCATGTGCACTGGGCCTAGGCGTGGTCGCGTTACTCCTGGTTACCTCGTTGGGCATGGTATTCCGGCGTGCCTGTCACCGGTGATCGTATGTTCTTTACCTTACTTCCCAGTCTTGTTCCATATGATCTTTTTAAGCCCCATATTCAAACATATTTTGTCTTACTTTCGTTCCCACCTGACCCTGCATTCCGTTTCAGCCCATCTTAAATTCTGAATATATTTCGTCCCACCCCATTTCGAAATCCCATTCCCCCAGCCCGTACACCTGCTGACTCACCTCTAACCCCTCAGAAATTGCATTGGAAATAACTAGTACACACCCACGCGCAAGGCTGCAAGAGAAAAGATACCGCACGTTGATAGCGGTTTGGAGTTGCCGAAGGTGCGTACTCGCTTTGCGCGCCTGTGTTCGCAAGTTTTGCTATTGAACTAAGGGAAGTGCCCCAAATGAAGCTCACTCCCCTTACACCAAATGAAACCCCTCTATTCTACTCTATACGGGCTCTCTTTCCCGTCATGATTCACAAGCTACCCCTACTTTCGTATCACCCCTTTGTAACACCGGAATATTCTCGCTAATAACAAATCTGCACCCAAACCACTGATCAACACGTTTAGGTTGGCGATAGAAGTGCCCCCGCATATGTACAAGCTTCCCGAGGCTTTACCCGAGTGATTCGCACCGGTCGAAGCAACGATTGATTCAAATGGCGGTGGATCCTGGCTACCCTATTCCTCGCGTCATGTACCAACCGATCATCGCTTCATGCCCTGTTCTTTCCTAGCTCTACTACTCAACTCATACTTCTACTTCCTGCTCGCTTCACCTCCAATCTTCTCCTCGTCCACAGCTTGTTCCTTGTTCCCCGCCCCGAGCTGTCAGTTTAAGGAACAGCACGATCTAGAACTTAGCCTCTGCGCACGCCCACCTTTCGACGTTTAAGGAGGGCAAGGCGCCCATGCTCAAGCGGTGAACGTCGTTGCAAGACACCGACCCTCATGATCGGACAGGTGCAAAGACAGTTCGAGAGGCTGGTTCTGCCCGACGTAACGCATATAATGCACCCTGAGGTGGGCTGGGTATGTCTTGCTTAGGAGATTCAGAGCAAGTCTTGTTGAAACGCCGGAAGGTGACTCGATCAGGGGGTTCGGGAGATGCATTGGTCGGGATTATCGGGATTTACCGTTCAGGATTTACGCAAAGACACATCTCGTTGTAAAGTTTGGGGGACACACGTACAGTGTGAGGTTGGAGGTCTCAAAGGCAAAGTTTGAGTTTGATTGCGGTAGGTATCATTTTTCTCTCCCTTACGCGGGGACGAGTGTGGATTTTAGGCGTGTATGCATGGATTGTCTGTTTGGGCGGGTGGCAAATATGATTTATCTTGTGGGTACCGACGGATAATCCTTTCTACATGCGCGAAGTTGGGCAACCTAAACACCCGGCCGAGACTATGGACGAGTTTTGGGCAAGGCACAAACGCGCGGTCACCGATCACACGATAGGAGGGCCGTATCGTGCGTACATGTAGGCGTAGGACTCGATGCTTTAATTACGTACGAGAACAAGACGTGAGCTATTGGGAATATCACCGAAAGCTTAACCTGAAATATGAAATTTATGGTCCGATGTCCCTCGCACCAGGGATCCAACCCTCAACATCATCTTTCATCATACCCGACAGCAATATCATATTATGACAGTTTTGAGACTGCATGAAGCACGTCACCTTGCGCCTCGTGTGCATTTGTTCAAGTTTCAGCAAGTCAGATCGCGGATATTTCAACCGCCATCCCCAGTCGCACTCCATCATCATGCTTTTAGTTTCAGTATTCTCGGTTAACTCAGAAGCACGCACTGGCGTATATGCCACTGTCCTGTCTAGAATATCCCATTCCTTATACGTGTATGCAAGATAGCTACTTACACAGTGTTCTCCGAAGTCACTCACTCGACAATTCGCAGTCCCACGACTTCAGGCCCACATTATAGAGCCATATATCCCAGCTGGTTTCCCTCAATGGCACAAATGTCATAGGATCCCCGATACCCCATGATATCTACATTCTTGAAAAGGAAATTACGCTAACAGGAGTGCCCTAAATCCACCTTCAAAGCCTGACTGCGGCAAGAAACATGATTGGTTTCCCAGAACCCTTGCTCGGCTGATCTCACCCGCACCAATCCCGCATTGCTCACATGCCCCTAAAGATCCCACCAGGCTAGGCACGGAGCATAGCTGGGATGACTAGCGATCGTCCGGGGGCGGGTTAGTCGGTCAAAGAAATGAGTAACTCATAAAAAATAGGGGAGGAGGGGCGTACGACCCACAAACTCGGATTTGAGAACAGGCTGGGAGGTCGAGGTCGAGACCGGCCGCGTAGATGGATCAAGGCTAAGCGCCTAAGAGCATGTGCAGGGTGGCCTTGCTACGTACGTTAAATATAATAAGACTTGCGAATGTAGGATTTTTGGTAGGCCTCACCCTGAGCCACTTGATCGCTCAGGAATCGGGTTGCATGGATGAATGCGTCAGTTTTCCTTTGTTTATCTATTTTTTCCCCCTCCCAGCGTGATCTACTCATGTCTTTATCAATGACATCTGATTACCTCTGGAGCAGTGGGCCCTCCTGTATGCCCACATGTATGTTAGAATTGCCCTTGCATGTACCAACGAACACCCAACTAAGATAGACGACATGCAGCCAGCTATGCAGTAGTCACGTGACCTTTGGGCTGCCTTACGCGGAAGACGGCATAGACTCCTTAGCAAAAGCTGGTAAAATTATGTATAAGGTTAAACAATATCGGAGAGCGCAGATGAGCAGGCGTAGCAAAGCCTGATTGTGTGAAGTCCAAGTGTGTAACCGTGTTCAACCCAACGTGATTAGTACAGCAACAAGACTTGAGCATTACTCGGACGCTCGAAATTGAGCCACCAAAACCAGCCATTCCATCTAAGCACCATCAGAGCTCCGGGGTTTATAATGGCTAACAAAGGTTACTGAACGGGCTCATGGGGACATTGTTTGCCCCCTTGAGTCTACTGGCTATTTTTGCGTACCATATTGTGTCTCCCACATAGCCCTAGATAGTTCAAAGTATTGCCTCATCCTTTAGGCTCTGCAAGGAAGAAAGGCGAGTATATGCGTTGTCCTAGCTGATAAGCCCTCGTGAGCAAGCCATGAGAGATCAAAGGCCTAAAGTAGCATAAGCCCGAAATTGCGATCTACTAATCCCGGACACGACCTACTTTCATTGATCAATTATCATCACATGTGCATACGAGGCTTCTTCTTGCTTGCAGCTTTTAGCTCCAATTCCTCAACCCTTGTCTAATGCCCTCTAATCCTGCACATGAAGACCGACCAAAGTGGGGTAAGCGCTTTATCAAGCTCCGAGCCAAGCTCACAGCTCTCGTCGCGGAAATCTTTGCTATCATGCCGACATGAGTCAGTCCTAATTTGACCTACCCCAGCTTGGGCGCATATATGCGTTATTTTGGGCCGAAATCTCCGTTTATATGCTTTGACATCGTACGCAGGGATCTGTGCCATTCAATTAATTTAGATCATTGCTGGATTTCAATGTGGCGAGTCCGCCAGGCTACTCACTAAGGGGTCGTCACCGACGGGCGTATACTAGAGCTTGCCAAGGCCTTGATGCTTACTTTGTGGACTACAGAGCCCGGAGTCAATATATGCGCCTTACACGTTGCGCCGTGAACGCAGCAGGATGTGCTAGTACAGTCTACTCCTCGAGATGCATTCAGCACTATCACGGCCGCATAAGCTAGAAGCGAACTGTAGAGACATCATTTTCGCGCTAAATAATTCAACCAGCTGTCACACCATACATAAACACAAGATATATACCCAGGTGTACGTACCATAAACAACTAAAGACATGGAAGCCCGAAGATCAGGACTGAGGGTGACTGCCTGATCGCCTTTTTTCCCTTGTATTACTTAACATTATCGATGAAACGTTAACCTACATATACAGTGAGGATTCCACACAGAAGCTTCGCAACCAAATCGGCTCCCATACCAGCCCCTTGATCTTCCCTTCCAACCAATCGCAAAATTGAACCCCGACCACGTTGTGGCACGATAGAACCCCCACTCTGATCAAGCGCGCCACAAATGGCTTAAGCCAAGACCCGAGCGCTGGTAATCGTGATCCCATAGAGATCAGCTGGACCTGGGATGAAACGTTGGCTCACGTGAAAACTAGGGGCGGTTTTTTGATTTTCATGATTTGTAGGCAGTATAAACGTGGAAGGCCGGTTCTCTTTCTCCGTTTCCCCCCCTGTTTGTGCTCGTTCTGTTGGTCGCTGGAGGACCCCGACTAACCTTGGTTGAGGTCTGATACGATGCCGGGCCGTGTCTCCAATCCAGTTGCTTACATCCCCGGGCTCTGTTTGGTCACATCGTGGCCCGGCAGGCCTCAGACCTTGACCCAGGTTAGCCCGGGTCCTGTCGCTGGGTACGACTTTGCGCGTGCTGTCTGGAATTGAGTGTCTCTGCTCGGTCCTGCGTCCCTTGGTCGACCTCTTGGAGGATAACAACCGCCTTGATACGACCTCTCTGGTTCTTGCTTACCTGTTGGGACTTGCTAAAGTACTTGTAGAGACAAACCATCTCTACCGCTATCCGACACGACTAATCTGACTGTACTCCTTCGCCAACTTCTGCGTCTCGCGGGCAGCCAGCCTTTGCTCGCTTGGGGTTTATCACGGTTCTTGCTACTTGTTGGGACTTGCTAAAGTACTCGAAGAAACGAATCATCGCTAGCACTATCTGGCGCGACTAGTCTGACTGTATCATTTCACCAACTGCGTCTCGTGGGGAGCCACTATTGAAGAAACATTTGCTCGCTTAAGGCTTATCACGGTCAACCGCACAAGTCCCGGGTACTCGGGTGGTCCTATGCCGATGGCTGATCCTAGTTGGGTATCCCGCGGTACCTATCTAGCCTATCGGGCGCAGTTATCTAGGGTTACAGCCTTGGTTACAGCATCAACTCGCCGCTTCATAGACGACAGGGGATCAAGTGTCTGGCCGACAACACAAAATCCAAATACGGATTCCTTATGTAATTTCATCCAAATTTGGAACATGTGACAGAATATCTTTTTTTCCTATTTGGGATATTTATCTAGCTATGGCACGTATAAACGCCGAGGCTCTTGGCGTCGAGGGAAGAGAGGGACAAGCAGGGAGGTGCACGAAAAGACTAGGCAGTGAGGTGTACGGGACGAAAAGCAAGGCCAGAGGCAGAGACGAGATTCGGGCGGCGCGTACGACTCTACACATGTGACAGAATAAATTACCCTACATCCAATTCTAAACCTTCCTACTCTCCCTCGCCACACCCGCCTTGACCCCATACGCCATAAAATACTTGGC
>WSTG01001226.1:0-10873 GCA_019616325.1 Ceratobasidium sp. 394 | reverse complement strand
TCCTGGAACCCTTGTTTCACTACCGCAACCGGTACTTTGTTCAGCCTACCACTGCGACTAGCTGTCCCAGGATTCGTGCGTGGTATCGAATGACTTTTCGAGGTCGAAGCCTGCGAAAAGGAGGTTGCGCTAGCCATGGAGTTTGCCAGGGGTGTATTAACTGGACGTGGTATTTTGATCAACGAGCCTGGTCTTTTTGCTTAGCAATCCACGGAGATAACGTACGTGTTCCTTTGTGCGACCTTGCCTGGTTGGGTAGTCTCGGTATTCAATCACTCCATTCTTGTCTGTCCCGTGGTGAGCTGTGCCCAAATGATATCGTTAGCGTACATTGACCTTTATTTTCGGAGCACGACGTCCAATAAACGGCTGTGCTATTATCATATAGTTATTGTCAGACTTATTTATTGCATTTTTGCGACGAGGTTTCCACCCGAATTGTTCTCACTCTCGCCGGCAAGACCCGGCTTGATGCAATTTAGCAACGGCCCGATTTTGTCTCCGAATGGGCCACTGTGACATGGGCTGTAGTTGTTCTGAACACATGTGTGCGGTGTGCTCTCGGCGGCGATTGAGCGATGACCCTTTTTGTCCCGAGTTGCCTTCCATCGATTGGAGCAACACTCATGGTCAATTAGATTCAAATAAATAAGGTTGATGAGTTCGGATTTAGGGAAACGTGTACGACAAACAGAATACCCAATCAACAGATTGCACGACAAACAACCAATGTATGGATCCAGAACCACGGTGAACATAGAATGACATATTCAAGAAGGAAACATGGGAGAGATACCTGTATCCAAACTAGCGGAACTCGGGAGTATTTCAATCATGAATGGAAAAGGGATAATCTAATCCGGAGCGCTGTGGGAAGCGTAACACAGTCTGCAGAAACAATATGGCCTGGATGTCGACCAGTCGGTGTACCCAGGTGAATACCGGATGTGTAAAACTGTGTTGCACCCCTTCACACCCGCCTCAGAAAGGTCGGTCGTTAAAGGGTATATGTTGGTGCTTCAAGGTCGCTAGAATGAAGATTAGTACGTGCGGATGAGCAGAGTATTGAACACTAACAAGCTTTATGCATTCGAGCTGGGTTGTGACCCGTGGGATGGCGTTAGCCAATATTGGTCGCTATGAAATCAGTTAAATGAATGAGCGATATTTGTAAACACTCGGAATGAGGCACTAACCTTTCATCCTCGTCACCGCTCGAGAGATCAGGTGGGAACCCGTTATTCCGATCGACTACATACAACCCTGGTCAGCATATTCTATCTATAAGATCTACCATGAAGTGCGCTGACTTTCAGCTGAGTCGACGAGAGGATCGGCCGCGGGGGATATTTTCGTAGTTGTTTCAAAATCATGTTCTACGGAAAGTTAACGTGTTAGTTACGACACAATGTTACGCCCAAGCAGGCCAGCACTTACCCTCGCGCCCACTTGCCGAACGCCAAGTACAAAGCCCGGTATACTCGTCGACAGCGACCAAACAAGTAACCGACCACTAAGATGAAAGTAAAGCTTACATATTGCTCCCAATCCTTGCTGAAAGTCACTTACCATTTGCGAGTAAGGCCGCTCCATTGGCGAACATTCTTGTTGAACAAATCCCTAAGAGAGATATTATCTTGTATTTGAGGTAACTAAACATCCGGCTAAAAACTCACAGTGCAAACGGCCATGTCCAGTGGCATCGACATGGTGCCCAGCAACCCCAAATGGCGCTTGAGGTCATCCCGCAAAACAATCTGGCGGTACTGGCAAGGACCTGCCGGACAAGATGAAATCTGGTCGACTCGACCAGAATGGAGGAACGCACCATTCTGCCGGAACGTGTGGCACAGGAACCCCAGAGGCTGGCGTGGAGCAATAACCAACCTTGGAAAAATGTCAATAACGTCCCCCGTGTGTCCGATAAAGAAGTAGACGTACTCCGTGCGTTTGCAGCCGTCGCACAGCCTCATCGCAGGCTGCCCTACAGCGCAGTTGATGGTCTCGGCTCCGCACATCTGGTGCGGGAGTCCACATGGCGGATCGGGCACGTGTTTGCCGCGTTTTGTGAGTCCATACGAATTCAACGAGAAACATTACATTGTCAACTCTTAAGCTGCATTTCACTCAGTCAGGGAAATGGTAAACCTACCGCACACAGTTCCGTCAAATGGAGAATAACCCAAGCACGCAGCGTCCGACCAGCTGGGCAGGGTGGCACACTCTCGCCATATCGCTTGAGGACTTGTCTCCAGACATAATGGTTGCCACGCCAATGGGTGTACAGAGTCTTACACGTGCGAGAAAGGTGGAGGAGATCGCGAGCGCCCGAGAAGAAAGCCAGCTGTGAAAATGGTGAGCAACTGACCCCGGTATACGTGTGCTAGACTCACAAGTGCTTCTATCTCCCCGATACACCTCAGAAACATACCATCGGGGCGAAGCATCATTGTGGAAGTGGCGCGCTATAGAGATTGAGCATAAGCATAGCTGCTAAACAAAGTCGGGTTCTCCTTACTCGATTCAGTCTCCAAAGCGGATACGCGCTGATATGTCTCTTTTTACTGTTCAAGGTCTCCCGAATCGACTTTCTAGGGTCGGAGTTACTCATTAGCAAGCGGCCCGATCAAGCCCAGAACCAGCGCACCCACCAAGACGGTACAACCAGCGCTAGGGACTCAGCTCCGCCCGCTGTCGGGGAGTCCTGGTATTCAATGGTTTAGCCTCTCAAGGCTCTTTCCAAAAAGCAACGTACCAAGATTCGATACGGGAGTCAGGTGGTGGCGAAGGGCAAGGCCGTTCGGTCGGCACGAGGCGAGTTGCCAATCAGTAGTTGCCGCGGCCACCAGCGCTGGCAAAAGGAGCGACCCGAATAAGGTCCGGGAGCACCGCCAGCAGCGAAGAAATAGGCTGAAAATCCAGATTTCTTGTTCCCTCGAGCCAGCAATTTGTAGAGAGTCTGCGTGGCATGCACCGCAATGGTTAGCCCACTGAGACGCCTGTAAACGGATATACAGGGGGCTAATATGGCGGGCATGTGGCATATACCCGGCGAATTGAGATCTGAGTCTCCAATAGGTTCTGCAAGGGGGTAAAGCACAGTAGATGAGCGCTAGAATAGCATATGTGCTCGACGTCATAGGCAAGCTATATGCGGCGATAAACGCGGAGGTATAGACGGGAGCGCTTCACTAATCGGTTGTCGGTCCCAAAGCAAGAGCCTATCGGACCAAATGAGCCTCGAGAAAGCCAGAATCTAGCAGAGTATGTAGGCGCCCTCGGACTAAATGAAGGCCGCCTCGTGGCGCGGGCTCTGAACGCCTCATTGGCTCAGCGCTCAGAGGGATGCACATCCTATCTGGCTAGCGCCATTTTGTGCTCTAAGAGCGCCCAAACGAACGAGTGGGCCCGGTAGGGTCAGCTGATGCTTGGCAGCAAAAAAAAAGGCATGCCCATGGAGCCCCAAGCTAAGTCTTCGCCGCCAAAACACGGCTAATCCTGTGCCCTGCGGGCGGGAAGGAAGTGGGCTGTGCCTACACGGCGCTACCATAGCCAGCGAGACTAGTGATCATCGAGAATTTTCCTCATAAATCCTTACCCGCTCCCCGGGAACCTCACGTTTTTCATACTACAGTATACCATACCATGACCCGGGAGAGCTCGCTGGCAGGAAGATCAGTGATACCAGATCACTGGAATGATCTGATCCCTCGATTCTGATTATTCGGGAGAAAAAACCTTCAGTTCCACTTGGGTGAGAGGGGCGTACCTGGCATGGAAATGACACAGGGGTCGCTGAAGGAATGCCAATACGTGGCCTTTGAATCGGCTGAAGTAGCAACCCGCGTATAAGGCACTAGCACAGAGTAACATGCCCTCTGCGCCGTCGGTAATAACTAGTTTTAGGTAGAGGGTGAACAGGCGGAGACTGTTGTTCTTGTGCGGTCCTGTGCAGGATTGCGCTGATCCACCAACACGAGACCAATATCAACGGGTCCAAAGCTCGAGCCAGAAAATCAGTTAGGTTGGGCCAGGAGGTTAGGCCAAACCTGAGACCCAAAAATCATCCACAATTCAGCGAAGTCAAGATAGGGGTCTCTAAGCTCACGGCAGGAATTGAAGTTATAGCGAGTCCAAATCGTCTGGAGAAGAGGAATTAAATATAGCGAAGTGTTCAAGATATTTTGATAATTTCGAGTTTCAACTACAGAGGTATTTGTAGTCGCCGGTGGAGGGTAGTCGATGGTCGTTCGCGTAGCGTGAAAGTTCCAAGGAAAAGTAACCATGAGACGTTACGTTTCAAATAGCGCGCGGCGTTTCCTCGGGTCTAATCTCTGCGAACTGCACCCGTAACTAACGTTAAGTAGAGTTAAGTACAGTTTGCGACAAGTTTGAAATCTCACATAAGAGTTTTTTCAATCGTGTGGGGTCAGGCCGCAGCCCGTGGAGGTCCGAGAGCGATACTAGTTCGATGCTCTAGCGCTGGGTCAGCACGCGGCCTCTCGCCATGCTCCACGTACACTACTCCTGCCGCTACCGCGCACTATGCCTGTTCCGTGGTAGCCAGCCTCCGAGTCGGAGCTGCCACCACCCTATATGGCTCCCCAGGGGCGACGCGTCCCACGCGTCTCCTCGTCTTCCATCCCTCTCGTCCACCTCGTTTCTGCGCCTTTTTCCCGCCATCTCTCTGCCATCGGCTTCGCAGAAGTCGTAGTACATGGTTGCCGCCCGCCCCGAGCCTGCGTTCTTGCTCACGGTCGGTGCGTCTCCGCTAGTACGAGCCATCCTGCGGCCGGGCTCTGCCCGCCTTGGATCTCCCGAACCCCCATATACCATCGCGTTCTCCTGTGTGCTTCCCACATATCTGCAGTGCTCTGTGCCTACGTTTCCGCATGTATATATACACCCGTGCTGCCCAGGCACATAGGGCCAGTATTAAAATCAACGCAGTTCGACCATACTTTCTTTCAGCGATATTATTGATTGATTTGGGCGAGGCCTGAATTTGAACCTACCTCACGCGCTGGGACGACCGGTCTTCACGCCGCCCCTTGCTGTAGACGCTTCAAAATGAGTGGAATGGTCAACGTTGTCCGACTGATAGCTTCTCGTTGACGAGCTAGACCATGAGCGACAGATTCGATTTAGTCTAGTCCAAGTTTAACTCTAAAATATGAGTTTTTGCGAGGCAAGGGGTTTCACCGTGAAAAGCAAAGGCAAAATTTGGGTGCGGCCACAGATGTATTAGCCTAGGTACGGGCAAGATCAAACGTGTGGTGATGCATAATTCCAAACTATCGTGTATGTACGCAAACACAAGCAAACAGACTCCGGGGCCAACGAAACAAACGAGGAATGAGCTTTTGCGATGTCAAAAGGGAAAACGAGACCAGCAAGACCGCAGAATAACAGGCAAACGAGGACACTTCGATGTACAATAGAAACAGGCTAACAGTCTACATAGGGGATCAAACCTAGCCCGCCACAGGAAGCATCTCACAGCCCACAGAAGCCGATATGGGGTAGGATATGTATAACACACCCGCGCCCATACTGGATTTGAGAACTGTGGTACACCCCTCTGTGCCCGGACTTGAAGGATAAGGTATCTAGAAATCAGGAGGTTAGCATAGCGTCATTAAAGCATGAATTGGTATCTGGGTATCTGCACCCATTCTGGGCGCTTCAAATTTTGAACTTGAGTCCTATTTATAATCAGCATTTTCGAGAGAGCTTCGGGTTGAGACACTCACCACAGGGGTATATCGGGTTTGCGAATGCCCCCTTAGAAGCCCGCAGGTGGCGCCCAGTCACTGTTCAAGAATGATGAGTGACCTTTCCTACCAGAACCTGAAATCAGATGTACTCTTCGGGCTCCTCATCGCTCGACAAGTCCGTTGGCATACCGTGGAGCCTGTCGACTAGCACAATAGTTAATATACCAGGTATACGGGTACTGAAAAGGCGGAATGCAGGATAGGAAAATCATACTCTCTGCACTGCTGGTGAGGTCCGCCTGAACTGACGCCATGGCGGAGGCAAAAGTGGGCCCTATTTAGGATAAACGGGTCGACATTAGTTGGTTAAGTGATAGCAGCTCAATACCCACCATGTTCTAAGCCCGCAACGTCGACGATGCGCGACAGACCCCCATATGTGTTGAGCTTATTGTGGTTGTAGTGCTAAAAGCAACCTCTTTGTCAATGGTACTAGGTAACATTTGCATTGATGATACTTGCCTGCTGAGGATAATATGTGGCCGGGAACCAATGAATCTCTTGATGCATGTTCTGGCAGGCGAGTGAGATAAGTATGATTATTCGCTTAACAATCTCGCTTACAAGTTGAGTTTCAGGAGCCGATTTGACAACGAGCGGAACATCGCGCCAAAATATCATTTCGCGACGCTGCTTAGGAACCCCTAGCGATATAACGTACGGGATTTCAGGAAAAGGTCGCTGGATCAGAGAAAGGGCGAATAACCCACCATCGACCCAAAACGTATTACCCGTATATACCGATGGTTGTACTGGCGAGATCACCAATCTGCCCATCGCGTGAGCAATCGACCCGTTCCCCCAGGAATGAACTTACTGTGATCCAATGCATTCGTCGCAAAACCTTGAGGCCGGGTGTCCGAACAGAAGGTTGGCTGTGTCCACGCCACATGTCTTCCACGTGGACGAGCAAATTTAATCCCCAACACGCCGAGCAGGTGCGATAAGTTTTCGAGGTCGAGTTATGATATAGCCCTCGATAGTCAATGAACGCCCGCAAGGAATTTGAACGAAAGCTCACCATGCATTCGTTGGTATATTGCAAAATGGTCCAGGTGCGGGGCTGACGACCGGCGGGGCAAGGTGGAATCTCGCCGCCACATTGTTCAAGGACCTTTTTCCACACACAACTCCACTTCGGGAAGCAGATAAACATTGCTTTGCATGTGCGAGAGAGGTTAAGGAGATCTTTCGGGCTGGTTACATGAGAAGCGATCTAACAGGGTTTTAGCGACGACGAAGGAGATCTTTAAGGAAATTCGCCTCACAATCGCGCAAGTGGCCGTGAGGCACTGAATAGCTTTCGTTTGGGAGGAGTATCGGGACATTTTGTGCAGGTGGCGTATGCTGGTAACAGGTTTCGGGTTAGCTTTGCCTGTCACTCGAGCCGATGTCCCACCTGATTTAATTTCCCAATCAATTGGTACAGTGCCGTTTTTGAGAGCCTGATGTACCGCTACCTAATTTGGGGAAATTTAGAAAATACGGAAAACAGCCCATCACCGATCTTACGTCGAGAGATCTACCCTAGAAAACTCCGGTTCCTCTGTTCGTTGCTAATTCGGGGCCTGAAATAGGAGTCCACTCGAGATTGAAAGTGAAGGCTAGAGCGAAGACTGAGTCGTTCGAGCAGTGGTCGTCGTCTTCAGGCAGAGGGCAAAGAGCCAACGTGTTTTGATCTCCCTTGCGGGAGCCGAGCTATGGCGAGGGTCGGCATCCAGCAGGTCGCCGAAGCGCGCGTCAAAGTCGAGGAACTACTCGTCCGACGGTAGCAAGCGAGACCTAGACGGGACGTTGACATCCTACTTCTTTGCATCCTTACGGCATGCCTCGGGTCAGCATAAGCGTAGCACGAGAGTGCAGCCCAAATTACTTACAGCGTAGATACGAATATTTCCTTGCCAAAAGGTGCGTCGCCCAAGCCTTACTGAGCCAAGGATATTTACACGGGACTTGAGAGTATGTAGTAAGTCGCCACGAGCTTGTCTGTTTTTCGGGAAGTTGTTAGAGAGAAAACTAAGTCCGAGTTTCCCACGAGGGGCAAGGCTGTTATCAAAACATTTCATAAACTAGTGAACCAAAGAATATTCGCGCCTCCCAGCCCATGCTAGACCTCGAACTGAGTGGGACAGGTAGCCTTGGACATGTCGTGGCCACCAGAGGGCCAGGTTGTGAGCGTATGATTGTGGTTGTTTTGAGTCGGTGCCACCAGGGTCCACAACATGCTATGGGTGGGTGAATCGTCATGAAAGCTCGGCAAGAACGAAAATTAACTCGGCGCCGAACAGGCTCATAGGCTACCAACTTCCGACGTGGGGGGAGGGCAGGTACGCACTCACAGAACCTGGTCAATGCCAATATATGCACAGAAATTACCGCGGCCTTCTAAATGACGTCGGTGTATCCTGCTGTTCTCAGCAGATATTTATTCTCGAGCATGGTCACCGCATGCGCTATCATTCCGCTTACCCAGTGATAGCACTAGCGTGTTCTGGTGGGATCGTCGTGTACCGGGTCCTTAGTGGCTGAAGATCTGGGAGGGTTGCAAGCCAAGTCCTGCTAGCGCCAGATAACGCGACGAGCAGGAACAGTTCTAGAGGGAGGTAAGATGAGAGTTAGACTATTTGCGTAGTTAAAGTTCTTGCAAAGCCAACCTCGTGTGCCAGGCGTGCGATGGGCGCCTACTAAGCCACACCATGAGGTTTCAGCGCCCCAGCGGACAGGCTACCCATCTGCCACTGAAAGAGCAAGACGCTTCCTGGTGCTCCTATGTTCCGAGAGAATCCATGATGCGCGCGGGAACCTGATATGCCCGAAGTGCTATGCGCCCCCTCGTGCGAGTTTCTGCCGGGATTCCTAACCCGCATTTACCAATATGGACCGAATACACCCCGAGTCTCCAAAGGTTACAAGAAAAGCCAAGAGGAAGCGAGGTTGCGTGGTTAGTTCGAGCCTTGTTTGCGGAAAGCTGGATTTGAATAGATGTTTATCGATCATCTCTGAAGCGAACTTACCGCAATTATTAGGAGTTAATTCGCCGTACCCCTAAATTATCGACCAGAAGTGTGTCACAGATCTGTTGAGAATATATCCAGGAGTCAAGACAAAATGTATCTGAGCGGTGTCCATAAGGCAACACCCAAGTGTTCTTTCATGGAGGGCCAATTACTCAACATTAGCCAGTGCCGGTGTCCTCCAAATGGCACCTTTGTGAGTTAATATGCTGTTTATTGATGCGGCCTATGTGAAGCCAACCTGTTGTTACAAAGTAAGGGGTGGTCAGCCCGACTCTTGGGCCCAGTCCCCCTGACTCCTACCCGTTGGTATATCTGGCTCTGCTCTCGCCTGCGGCGCAAGCCAGTCATCCCTTTCTACCTCTCACAGCGCGCGCCCGAGTCCAGCGTACTTGTCTCGCCATACCTGTACCATAGTCATGTACCCGATATCCGTTTCATCTATCCAATCAATCACAACCAACTGCAAACTTGCTCGCCGCTCCGCCCAATTATTAGGTCATATCCGAAGACATCACCGCACCCGCAGCTGGGCATGTCCCTTGACCAAGCCCCGATAAGTCAACTGTCGTGTGCTGAGACTGGTATGTTCAATGTCGGCAACTTATCGCTTGAAACACGCATTCAGCTCAAGAAGCAGCTAGGGAACCGAGCCTGTGCAATGGGCTTTAGGTTTGTTAAACGACCCACCGACTAGGTAAAGTTATGGGCACGCGTAGTTCTTATGACAGAAGATGGACATCTTAGACTTGTAGCCACGGAATGAGCCTGTTAGACGTCACATAACGCCGACGGGGACAAGGGCACGACTTTGACCAGGTAGCTGTACTATGTATGCGCCAGGACTTATCGCCAAGTTACTCTGACAATCCAACCTAGTACCAAGCCCCGGGTATACTCGGCAGCTGCGAGTTTGACGATTCAGTGCTGACGAAACTATATTCTATCCAGCTTGGCTAAGGCGTTCCCTGCCGCAAAGTTATCGCATGGTTTCAAGGGTTTATCTTGGGCGATAGGCTCATGATACTCAATTCTATATTGTCTTTGGCAGAGCTGTAGTCACATCGGCTCACCTGCGTGAGGCTCGCATCTCGAATCTCAAGGAGCGATGATGTGATGAGATTGGTGGTTTCTGTGCGGATGAAGTAGGTGAGCGTAGGACCTGTTCCTACTAATGGGCTACGGCCCTCTGAATATGTGTTTGGCGACTGAATTGCTACTGGGGGGGGGGGGGTAATAGTTGATGCTATCAATAAGATCCTGGGATTGGGGGCTGCGTCACATTTTTGGAGCCAATCTCTCCGAGGACGTTCGAACGTATGCTAGAAACAGAAATATATAGGTTTATCAACCACTATCTACGGTCCCTGGCAAACATGTGCCAAGTCCGGGAAAGAACAGCTCGACTGGGTCTGCCCAATGCCAAGCTATTTGGTTCCTCAAAGGTACAGTATATCCGTAGAGCGATATTAATATGCCACGATATCAAGCTGGAATATCTTTGCGGAAGACACGACAACTTCGTACGTAGTACAGAGCTAGGATATGAGCCAACCGATGTGTACCTGCATGTACCCCCTTCGTAGCTTCCCGTCACTTGTGTACCCCTGATCTAGCACCTTTACTCACTTTCCCGGTTAGCGCCGGCGAGCGGTTGGATCGAATGTCCTTGTAGCTCGTAAAATATGTATTCCAAAAAAAGTGTGCCCGTATGTGGTATTGCATCGTAGGGGAGTTACCTCGCGGAATGTGTAGTTTGGCGCTGATCGACGCACAAGCCACCGAGACCAGATGGTAGGCAGACACTTTGTGCTATCAAGTTATCTTTTACCGGTATGTCCATAAGTTCGTTGTCCAAGTGATTCCCGCCACATAGGCCAAAGCAAGAACACACAAGTGTACGGATCTGTCACGTGCCGGTCTTGTCGCTTGTTCTCAACCTTACCACGAAATCCCAAAGGAGTATTTGCCCCGCCGAGTAGCGCCTGTCGTACCTGCATAATGTATACTTTGGAATCCAATGAATTGCGCTCTGGCCTTGGATTTCATTGGGGTGGTTTTCCCCGGGTCGGGATTCGTCCA
>WSTG01001225.1:0-10875 GCA_019616325.1 Ceratobasidium sp. 394 | reverse complement strand
GGAGGGCTGCGACGAGTGGCGGTGGGGGTCGTGACCGGCGGTGAGTGGTTACCGCCATAGGGCTCGTTTTCCTGACGTAGGTACCTAGCCTCCAGCAGCCAGTAGAGTAAAGTCGAGTAGATTCACGTAGAGGGTTGTTATCTCTTCGTGCCAGATGTGCACTTGGGATGAATAGGGGAATTGGTAGCGACTGTGATTTGGTTTGGTTAACACTTTCGGCATTCCGCCAAATATTAGGACGGTGCTACACTCAGTGACTATGAGGCAACCATATAAGTAAGTCCCAGGTGGGATTCATGCAGAAAGTGGAGTTACGCTAGCTCTCCCACCGCACCTGAACCGCCTGGCTCTCCTTGGTGCGGTATATGTGCAGCTTTATGCATAGCCATGGTCAGCCGTGTAAACAGTGGTGCATATACCCAGTTATTTTTGCCAGAACAACCTAGGGTGGGCGAAACCAATATGAACATCTCGATGAGCCTGAAAAATGGTTCTCGTTTGCTGTGCCAGTCATGCAGTTGGTGTATACTGCGGGTGCACGAAAGTAACTACGGTACGCACCGTAACCTTTCGTAAGGACAGAGAGCCTATCCAGAGCCTTTCGAACTTGTGGTCAGGATCACAGAAGCAAATAGCCAGACGTACGGGGCGGATGTGACATGGGTCACCAGTAACTAAGGCCAAGACGCCAGGTGGGTTACCATAATACTCGGAGGGCAGTTTGCATACACCTGATATCTTGAGCGTGGACGTACCCGCTCAGTAGCCACAAACTTTGATCATCCGTCTCGACGATTGGTTTACTAGCACAGCAACACTATAGCATACACTCGATTCACATGCCCCACTGATAACTTCCGAGTATATAGTCTATATCCTACGAGTTTTACAATCACATCAAAAAATCCGATACATAATCAATTCGCTATGAAACCAGCCTGCCCCCTCCCCCCTCCCGAATAGAATGGAGGAAGGGAAAGGGAGTCGGGGTGCTAGCTTATATACCATGAGGGTGGCAAGTGTGCTGATTCCACGCCTCTAGCTGTCCTTTTTTCAAGCAATGTTTTTTGCCCGATGTTTGATTGGCCTGTGGCTGGGATCGAGTGGCTCGGCGCTTAACTGGAGCTCAGGTTGTCATGCTTACGTGAGCGCTCGTGCAGACACTTGAATTCGCCGACCATCTTCGAGCTTGTTTGGTAATCCTTGTGTCGCGCGGCTCTCTGAATGGGTGATGTCTAGCTATGAACCTACTACGAGCGACGGAGCTTTTCGGTCTGAAGTCTTGGTTAATACTGAGAAATCTGGCGCTGCGGATGCGACAACCGCCTATGATTCGCTAGTTGAACCAAACGCGAACTTGGCGTCCAAGCCGACTGGGGAACCATTGCTCACACCAAGCGGCGATTTTGTACCTTTTGGGGGTGCTGCCGCGCCCGTCCTTGAGAGCAACGGCCTATACCCTCTGTCTACGCCCGAGCCCGTTGGTTCTGGGATACCCACTCGTGACTCTCACGTACCTAACGTAGCCGGTTCCAACCCCACCAACACTCGTATATCCGCCCAGTTACACTCGGAATTTTCCCTCCAAGATCTGGATCAGTCCAACTTTGCTCGCAACGCCCAATGGTGCGTAGACGGACGAGCCATATTGGTCGTATGTGAAGATGCGAGTGTGGAGGTGTTGAGCGTCGGAGACGACGTAGAGATAAAACGTAGGTCAAGCCTCTATATTTCATTTTACATTTTTCGTACTTACATTTAAGAAAGCGAACCTGCGTGTCAAGTATCCTGCGCCTGTTCTCAGCACGACGTGGTTCCCGAGTGCGTCGCCTGTCGATCCTGCGTCGTATTGTTTCGTTGCGGCTGTACGGGATTGTCCAGTCAAGTTGATTGACGCGTCTGATGGGAGGGTATGTTGTTTTTGTCGTATTTTGGGCGGTTGGTTGGCCTAATTGAGTTTGGAGGGTAGTTGAGAGCGTCGTATAGGATCGTGGACCATCGGGAGAGGTTTGTTGCACCGCATTGTATGGCGTTTAATATGTATATGAACAAGTGAGTGGAAGATTTTCACGGATTTGGGTGATGGATTTATAGGATGATTGGGTAGGTTGTATTGTGGATTCGAAGACGCGATTGAGGTATTCGATGTGCACTGTCCAGGCGCGGAAGGGACTCGATTGCACACTGTCCCGACCAAGAAAAGCCGGGATGGACTCAAGGGTGAGTTGGCTGGGCTCGTGGTGCGCTGGTTACGAAGTCGATGCTACGTCGAGCAGGAATTGTATCTGCGCTGGCGTTTGCGCCCGAGTGGTCTGGGCTGTATGCCGCGGGGTCGTATTCGGGTGGGATTGCGATGTATGCAGAAGAGACGGGTTCACAGGCTCAAGGATGGTTGGAGGGTGCTGACGGTGGGGTTACCCAGGTGTGTGCTCTTTAGTACAACTTGAAAACTCTACAGCTTATTCGGCGTAGATCAAGTTTAACCCGACACAACCCCATCTCGTACACGCCGCGTTTCGGCGCTCGTCGAAGATCGCAACGTGGGACGTTCGGAATCCTTCCGAGCCGGTTGGGTTGTTCGATCGGGGGGTTGTGAGGACGAATCAGAGGCTGTGGTTTGATGTGAATTTGGATGGGCGGTTGGGTGTTGCTGGGGACGAGGTGAGTGTTTTTGGATCCGGATTTGGGATGGGGCGAGGGTGGTAATTGGGTTGAGTGTAGATGGGTGTTGTGAGTATGTTTGATGCTTTGTGTTTGGGGGATGGAGGTTATGTGAAGGAGTTTATTGACGCGCATAAAGGTGCGTATATGTGTTGTTATAAATAAATCTTGCATTTAACCGCGTTTTAGACGCCATTGGGGTCACTACGTTCCACCCGACCCAGCCATTTATACTGTCCGCATCTGGCTCTCGGCATTTTGACGAGCCAGCCTCGGAAGATTCTTCGTCTGGCGAGTCGAGTGGGGCAGAGGATGTGGTGCCTAGCGCGCGCCGCTCGGCTCGGGGATCGTTGGCTCGATTCCAATCGCGTCGACCAACGACGAAGGATCGTTCCATGAAATTGTGGTCTTATGAAAGTTTGCAATAACCATTTAATACTCCTCGTCTGGTGCATCGAGTGGGGCGAAGGATGTAGAGGCCGTGGTGCCCAGCGCGCGTTGCTCGGCTTGGGGTCGTTGGCCCGATTCCAATCAAGTCGGCCAACGACAAGAGATCTTCCATGAAGCTATGATCTTATGAGAGTGTGCGATGACTATTGAATACACGGTGCATAAACAGGTTCCAGATGAGGTATAGTGAGAACGACTATTGTGTTGCAAATAATCCTGTTACAGTATCAATTTCTCAACCACCATCATCGCTCGTAAATCTGAACTCTTGATTCAACCCTCCCCGCGCTGATACCAACGCACTCTAGCCGGTTCATGTCATTCGAAAAGCACGACGTCTGGGTCGACATCTATCGGAGTACTTCTTGGAGGACCCGGCCAACGCTTTCTTTCCGAGGGACAAACTGATACCGTCCATTCAGTATGGAAAGACTATAGCAATCACGCATTTGGAGCGTGTACAATTCCAATCAGTCACGTCTGAGACACTCACCGCACTTGAGGGCATCTTATGGCTCATACGACATCCGAAAGAACTGCGCTGGCTGAACCATACTACATTACTTGCTAGCTGCATAGAGCTGTTGCAGGACTACACGGATGAGCTCGAAGATGATGAGAAGGTGAGTGCTCACACAACCCAATGCTCCTAAATATCCTGAACGGTCTTCCAGCTTTTTAGCTACGAGTTTGGGTTCCTTTGTTTTCGCGTTATAATTCTTCTCATTCAAGTCGGCATCCTAGCTCAAATGGGCTCATTACAGGCTTTCTTGAAGGAGACGAGGAACCTATCCGATCCCAAAGATATTTCTGCAGCATTGGCTAAATTTGTCGCCAAACCAGTCGACGAATCCTACCTCGATGAGGATTTCAGGGACCGGCTGCTCGGAGCTAAAACTCTTGATGGGGCTCGAAAACTCCTGCCAACCATCGGAAGTTTTACCGATGAAGACGCTTCCTTCCTCCTGGAGCAGCTCTGGGAAGATCGGAAGACATTCTCGCTGATCTGCCGCAAAGGTCAAGCTTTGACTAGCGGCTTTGCTTTCATCCTTGTCGTGATCCAGGAGCATATGCACTGGACCTTTGAAGAGGCATCGTGAGTATATCACTGGTCACGCTTCTCATGAAAGCTGATTTTCTTTGGGCAAAAAGCTCCAATGAGGTTGACGAGGACTGGACTTTGATCGACACGCTAAGCTTCCGATGTTCTCTTGTCGCCCCAAGCTACTACGAAGTATCCATCCTAATATCTACGTGCAAGGAAGCGAAAGGATGGCTTTTCGAGTCTGAACACGAATATGACGTGCTCTCGCTAGTTGATGTGGAGGACGCAAAAAACGTTATGGAAGCATATACAAGCCGGTTAACCCATCAGACCTCGGGCCGTAAAGTGTATGACTGGGATCTGGTGCTTATTCTGGAGTTCATTACCCACGATTCTATGCTGACCTACGTACACTTGCTGCCCGGATTTGTGAAAACAACCTTCTTGTGGGCGTGGAACGAGCTCATTGACAATGAGGAGACCGGAATTCTGGATGAGAATACGTCTCTGGCAAGTTGCGCCGCACACGCCGTCAGTTTCATAACGTGAGCCGTTTCATGCCCGTCAATTCCTGCTGATTGGGCTGACCCATTGACTGCATAGTCGATCTTGCCATTTCTTGAAAGAGGCGGACAACGCCACTAGATTATCCATTACAAGAGTGCTATCCGAAACCGATTTTGTTGCCTTTATGGGAAGGCTTATGCTCGCTCCTATGGCGACTCAGAGCTGGTTGAACTGGCCGCTTGCAGGTAAGAGATTAGCTGTATTCTTTTCTATACCCATAGCTATACGGCGATCCAGAATCAGGGAAAGATCACAATTTCCGAGATAATACCCATGGAGTCAAGCACAACTGGGAGAATCTTGTACACGAAATGGGTGTTTTCGGTAGGGTCGTGAAGGGTGCCAAGATCCTGGGGAGCCTACCAGCCAACGCATACTCCGACTGGCTCAAAACTCGACGCTGTTTTCAAGCGTTGTTTCCTCATCACGAAGTCCAGTCCGATTGGTTCAAAAACTATGTGAAGATCTGCTACCCTGCGTGGCTAGAGTTCGGAAGTGCGTTCGGGTATGTCGACCAGGAACTCCAGGACCGGTACGAATGCGCATACACGCGGTGTCCAGGACCCGTGTATAATTTTGGGTTGGATCTTGCCTTCGGGGAAGGTTTTATCTGCGCTGGCTGCGGGGTGGTAGCCCACTGCAGCCGGAACTGTCACAACTCGTAAGTCCTTGCGGCTCGTAAGGTTTTAGAAGTGACTTTTTAACGATGCTTATATCAAGGCATTGGATTGGTTCTCATTGCGAAGAATGCTCTCGGCTTCGGGATACCGATGAATCGGAATAAGTTTCTCCTTTGAATAACAGTAAATAATGAGCTTTCTATCAAGCTGCTTTGCTACACTTGTTTTTATTGTAATTGTATGCCAAATTATGCGAGTCGATTTTTAAGCACGTTACAAACGATTCTCGCCCTATTTGCTACCCGAAGTTGTTCTCTCGTCGGCAGGACGGGGTCATAATACTGATGAGGTTTAGGCTTTAGGTTATGCCGCGCTCGCCTACAGGTATCACTGCCTGCGAGGCAGCAGTTGGTATTTTTGGTGTTTCATGCTGCAATCGACCAAGCAATGTTTGGTTTTGTGTGGGCCGTGAAGTTCATTCGTCATCCTTGTGGTGTTGCGTTTGGTTCCATCAACCACACCTTCCTCAGGACTCGTGATGCATGGCCGCCTGGATAGATGATATCTAGTCATGGGCCGGTGCTGGGCGATGAAGACTTTTGACTTGAACTCATGCCTGAAGCTGGAGAACCTTGTTTTCCGAATCTACGAGTTAATTTTTAATACACTACTCGCGCATGCTGAGGCTTGTCGGCCACGCTGGGCGCGAGCTTGCTGCCCAAGCCCATTGGGGAATGCAGACTTAGTTCCTTCGAACATTGATGTCGTGCTCGTCCTTGAACCCAATAGCCTCTCTATTTGTGGACGGCCCCCCTCGACTCTCGTGCCCACCCCCGAGCCTTATGTATCTAGTTCTGGTCCTGCAAATGCTTGGGGAACCGCCCAGCTGCATCTGCAATCTCCGCTCTTGATCCTGGGTTCGCCTAACACTGCCCGCAATACATAGTGCTGCGCAGAGGGATCGGCCCCATTGGCCACATGTGACGATGCGAGCATGGACGGGTTGAAGGTTGGAGAAGGTACGAAGACTGAATGTCAGTGTGAATTTTGTATTTTGTATTGCTGCTCTCGCGCTCATATTTGGGAGGGCAGGCTTGTGGCCAAGTAGTAGGGTCGATGGGAGATGGGCTTTCGTATTATCGACAGGGTTGGAAGTCAGTCATCCACTCAAGAGCAGCGTTTCTGCCATGCTCATCAAGAGTCATCTTAGCCACGATATTGCCTTAGGCGCAATGGTCGTGCGTACGAGCCACAAAACCGAGAAAATAATGTGATTAAACTATTTATGGGTATTCACGGTAAAACTTCTTTTGGGACCGAACTCTAAGCATTATTCCAGGCTCAGCTCTATTTTGCTTCGAACAATGTGGGTCTTTTGGCGAGGCTGTGTATCGACCTAGTTTGTGAGTACCGGCCTGTCGCTGCCCTACTTTCAAATCTTGCACCCCTTTCATCGCCTCTGCTCCCCGGACCTTCTGACTCACCAGGTATCCACCGCTTTTTGTTATTTGTTCGGACTTAATACCCATATTAGACCTTTTCTTTCCCTGTTGCCACTCGCCTCCGTCATTGTCCTTCGAAGGTCGGAGTTTGAACTGGTCAAGGCTCGCGCGCATCGCTTGTCCCATACGGTCATGCACGGCGGAAGGAGCCAAACACAGTGGGGCACTTATAGAGCCTCGAGATACGTTGCTCCCCCAACACACCACTTTCTTCTCTGTCAACAATATGTCTGCCTACATCAGGTCACCAGTCAAGCGGTTCCTTCCCTACGCTCAAGAGGTATGACCCATGCTTCAAGCGAGCGTTATTGATACTTATTACCATTCAAACCAAGCATGATAGACTGCAACTTGCGCTCTTGTACCTCGAACACGAAGAGTCCAAGCTCAACAGTATAAACGGTGACCTGGAGTCGCTGAACAAGCGACAAGGACAATTGGAGGACTGCCTTCCTATCATGGATGAGGAAATGTAAGCACTCTCAATTGTTCGTTCAGGCCCCGGCTGAACACATGGGTGTCTAGTGCCAAGCTTCGAGCGCAGGATAACGGCGAGAGCAAGGAACGGAAGGACGCGCTGCTAGGGTGGTTCACCCGAGAAAGCCAGAAGGCAAGCGAAGAGCTCGAGCTTACGAAGGAGCGCATCAACCAACATTCCACAGCGGTAAGTGTCAGGTTTTGGTGTCTCATACCGTGCACGAGCGATCCTCATGCTTCCATATCATACAATAGCGCGACCAGGTTCAGGAACTCCTCTCACATCGACCAACCATACAAGGGCTAATTGAGGAGCTGTATTCGAGCGCGTTCACGGGAGAGACGCCCGGTAAAGTTCTGTTACCCTTTCCGCGGCTGCTTGTAGCTCATTATTCCTATGCATATAGAATTCAAACATGAAGACGACGTAGAAGCAATGGCAATGGCCGCGGAACAGGTTCATGCCGAACGCGCACGTGCACACTTCGCTTCAATCAACCCACATTTGGCAACGGTTTCCTGTTACTTGTTCTTGATCCACAACATCGTGACAGAGGCAAGTAGTGCTCAAGGTTGTCTAATTATACTCCTGATTATTTTGCCCTTGGATTAGCTGCACCATTTCGTACGGTCGTCTGTCAGTCACGGTCCCCAAAGTTTACCCAATCCGGATCAGACCGCTCAAAACGAAGTGAGTGCTAATAGTAAAGCGAAAAAACACCCGAATAATTGGCCGTGGCTTTCCAGTTGCTTGAACATCACTGCAAGGACTTCTTGGGCTTATATGACACTTTATTAGGCGAATACGAACAGTATTGCAACAAACAAACGGATCATTCCCCACCGCCAATCAATTGGGTAGCGGATCCCGAGAAATTTTTAACGTACGTTCAGTTACTACTGCATCGGTGACCTTGGCTCATCTGTTGCTGTAGGACCATGCGTGCAGCGATGCTGACACCGAGTATGGCTTTCCATCCTGACTTAAACGCCTGAGCTAACGCCGGAACCATCCGCAGGGGAGCAACATGCAGCTTCTGTTACCCTCATCAATATATCACAAGAAATGCATAATTTTGCTCTTTGGATCAAGATTACTGGAGACACCGATTCAGAAAAGCATCACATAAGAGAGGCAGTCTATGAGTGGGTAAGTTGAGCATCAGAACGTGGGTATACCGGAAGCTAGCTGAATATGCGCATGTAGTCTCGTAATTTAAGGGATGTTCAGCTTGCAAATCTCGCGGAAACTAGACGCGAAATCTTGGACCATGTTATCGACCCCACCAAGTGCCGTTTGTATAGCATTATGCCAGAGCCACCCAGCTACCGACGGTCTGGACGGTCAAACTATCCCCCCAAGGGTGAACGTATAAAGCAAGCGAGTCAAGCTCGGCTCAATCGGGCTCGCAACACGACTTGCTCTTCTGAGCTTGCGTCGGAGCAGCACACTTTCCCCGGATATTCTGGAACCAAGGATGTCGAGGTGATTATGCATAATTGCTCGAAATGGATCGCTACAAATGCTGGTGAAACTACGGAGGAAGTTGGCACACGCGAGGGCGAGGGCAATCTTACGTTTGGGGGAGATGCAGGTCAGGTGGTGTATGGTACGCTGGATGACATGTTGGCTCGGGCTCGCAAGGAATTGTTTCCAGCTCTCAGCTGCGGCAGCAACTAGATTAAAGTACTGGTTTTATGTATATTATGATACAGTTGCGAGCAGCGTCGAAGAATTATTGTAGCCAAATTATACCGTAACATCTTTATTTCTGCTAGTCTAGGCCTCGTTTGATTCTGGCCTATTTTACGTCGTAGCGCCTTCGCAATCCGAGCCAACGCCATAGCCTTGACCGCACCATAAAAACTAACAGAGGCGGTCTCCCCAAGGGCCCAAGTACGATGCTGAAGCTGAAACTGCTGAAGAGTGCCGCTGATTACGTGATCAAGTTAAGCCGGTGTCACGTGCCATTGAGCGTCTTCGTTTCCCCGGCTCGCCCTCAAAAGTAGACCCGATAACTGCTTGGCCCTCCAGTTCTGGGAACGAAATAAGGAACGCATCAACGTAAAATAACCTAAATTATCGAGATACTTGCACGATAATACCATATCTGGATAATTCCGAGAACTCTAAAGATCAAGCCCAGGATCATTTGTATCGAACACTTCTCAACTTGAGAGCGTAAATCGACCCACACTTTGTCTTGTCTTTTTCCTCTACCTAAAAGCTTTAAATAACGAGCCAGACTTGGACCAAGAATGGACTTTGGAGGGGCCAAGCGCCCTTGCAACCTGACTTAATTGTTCTCCGACCTCATGGTCCAAACCTTGTGCGGGTCCCTTTGGCCATTCTCGGTAACCAATATGACCTTGCTATAAACATGGCTTGGATCTACTAGGATATATAGACCTGCAATCCGCCCGCGTCGCTTTCTCAACCTCGCTTCTACCTTGAGTCTCGACATGTCCTCCACTCCCTCGTCATACAAGCGGCTGCTTCCCTATGCTCGCGACGTACGTCAACGACTAGTATTAGATTGTGATTATCGCTGACTTGTCATCTTCAGCACGATAGACTTTTAGTCGCACAGTTGTACTTGGATGAACAAGAGACCAAGATTTTGTGGCTGAACCCCCGGATTGAGAAACTGAAAGAGCGCCAAGAGGAGCTGGCGCAATCTATCCTCACCAAAGAGGCCAAACTGTAAGCGTCCTTGAAGTGTCTGTACCGTTCTTGAACTCAGATATGTATCCAGGACCGAGACCCAGGCGTCCAGTGATATACCCGAACCACAGAAAGCAGGTTCATTGGAGGCACTTGCTACAGAGATCCAGGAAATGAAGAACCATCTCGACGGACTCAAGAAGCGCGTCAACGATCACATTGTAGCCGTGAGTCTTGGTTCCTGAGTCTCCATGCGTACGAACGCGATGCTGATGCCTTTGGGGTGTACGATAGAGAGAGCAAGCTCAAGCAAACTTGTCATGCCGACAAAAGGTAGCAGATCTGTTGAGAATGTTATATTCAAGTGCCTTTGACGGGGAGACACCAGGTACGAGGTGTTACCCGTCCTAATCGTTGCTTGCTGCTGATTACACCATCGCCTCAGAGTTTCCGCACGAAGACAAGCTAGAGGCTCTAGTCAACGCGGCGAAAATAGAATGCGAAAGGTGCTTGAAGGAGACTATGACTCTGAAGGACCACGGACGTCAAGTGTCGTACATGAATGAAGTAATCTCAAAGTTGGAGAAGGTGAGCGGCGCACGTTGGTAGCAAATGCCAATGTTCTAACTATCTCAACCTTGACATAGCTCATGGAATTGGAGAACGACCCCGCCTTTGAACAAGATACGCAAGTGGCTGATAATGCTGTGAGTCGCCTTGATAAACCTCTGAACTACTAAACTGATAATTTGTGCCTCTTTAGCCGCTAGAAGCTCGTTGGCGAGAAGCATTCAAGGTGTACAATGATTTGCGAGATTTAGCCAAGCAGTATATGGATCAATCATACGACCTCATACGCCAGCCCCGTCTGATCAATGACCAGGATAA
>WSTG01001224.1:0-10878 GCA_019616325.1 Ceratobasidium sp. 394 | reverse complement strand
GCGATGCTCTTTCTGAAGGAATGACAATCATCGAGCTGCCTTACTTCTACACGCCGATGGCACACTAATCACGTTTTGGGAATGGCCGGTGTGCGCGATCTTGCTTCAAGGCTCCTTTCACCTCGATCGTCTCGCCGATACCTCCATTTCAGCGGTTGGAGGTCTCATTCATGCCACTCGCTATCTGTATCACATGCTGCCTTGGAAGCTGGAAAACGGCGAGAGTGTACATTTACCGTAGTTTCAGAGCTTGTAATTCAACAAAGCAAAGTTCGGAGAGTGCCAGGACCCGGATATTTCGACAGCGACCCTGTCACCCACTGAATCGGCAGCATTCAGGGCGGGCGCTCATGTCCAGGGGTATCGGGTCTAGTGCAGTGCTTTGTTAGGATTTGTTGATGAGTCGCAACGCTTAAAACCCGGCTATCCGCTCGCGTCCCTTGTGCAACGCTTGCTGCGCTCCCCTCTCCTTCACCTTTTGACTTCGTTCTCCCCACACTCATTCATACCACTATGCGTGCCTCTTTCGCACTCCTTGCCCTCGCTGCCATTGTCTCGGCTGGTTCTATCCACAGGCGTCAGCTCCCTGCCTGCGCTATGCGTGAGTATCTCGCCATCCAGTCAACGGCACTCGTCTAACGTTTTTTTTTTTTCAGAGTGCATGGCTACTGCTCAGACCGGAGGCTGTGACCCAACCGACAACACTTGCATGTGCAAAAACGCCGACTTTGTCAACTCGACCTACGAGTGCGTTCAAAGTACCTGCACCGACCCGGACGAGCTCAAGGCTGCTATCGAGGGTGCTCGTGCACTCTGCGCGGCTGCTGGCGTCAGTTTGACCGAGACTGTCCCTGCTGCGACTGATCCTGCGCCGACTGCGACCGAATCTGCCCCGGAAGAGACTTCGGCCGCCGCGACTTCTCCTGCGGCTTCTGCTTCGTATGTGTCATTTTTTCACATTGACTTGTATGTCGGCTGATTCCGGTGTTTAGCATGCCTGCTGGTTCTTCGTCTGCTCCTGCTTCTGCTACTGGCCCCGCGTCGTCTGCTAGCCGCACGCCGGCTGCCTCGAGCCGACCCGCCGGGTACGTCTTCATTCCATTTCAATAGTGTTCATTCGGCTCATTCTCCCTCTAGTGCCTCTTCGTCCGCGGCTGCATCGCCGTCCGCCTCGTCTGCCCCCAACGGTGCCGTTGGCCCTGCTGGCGTTTCCGGCATGGTCGGCGTCTTCGCCGCCGTCGCTGGGATTGTGTTCGCGCTCTAAATATCCTCTGGCATTGCGTGATCTTGTATCCCTCGCCTTGTACCCCGTTTGCGGGATGTCTTGATTTCGTTTCCAGCTGGTTGTTAGTTTACCTTTGGACTTTCGGCGTTGTATCGTTTTCGTAGTGGCGATATATTGCAGGCTATTTTTACCGACTAGTATTGTGCGGGCGTGTGATAACGCGATCACGTGGGCGCGGAGTGTTGCCAAGGACTTTTCATTTATATTGATGAGAGCACCTATTCAGGCATATCTGGGCGAGCAGCCCAAAAGTCGTCCTTGATAATGTCGACATGCACGATGCGTACGACGGTTGGCGGCGGGCGTTGTTTCTTCCTTGAACTCCGTTTGGGTATTGTTGCCGCCGCTGTTGGGCCTTGGACAGCTGTCTCGGCCTCAGTTTGGTCTTGAGCGCTCGTGTCCTGAACCCCGATCGCTGCATCAGGGGTTGGATCTGTTACCTGCACCACTTATCGTTCAGTAAATGTTCCGGGGGCAACATACCCCACGCACCTCTCGCACCAAGACGCTTCCTTTCTTGAACCGCTCAGGCAAGGCGTTGTAGTTGATCCCAAAGTCCTGAAACAAGATTTCATGCTTGTCTTTGGACAGCGTACCCTGTGATTATCCCAAATTAACACAATTGATTGGCGGCGAGGTGATCCTGACCGGGTACCTTGAGCCTTGTTTCCGCCTCGCGGGCTGTCATCCCGCCCTGCTGGACTAGGGCCCAGAATGTTGTGTTGTATAGGTTGTTGATATGTGCTATGGTTATCGAGTGAGTATTCATTTCGCGGGTGGTTTGGGTTGGATTGGGAGCTTACTGTCCGCTTGGCGCCATGCAAAATAATCCCTCACTTCCTGTTTCCCGGGGTAAAGGATGACTCGTCCGTCGAATGAAGGCGGGTAGGTGAGTGTAGTATCTGGGAAGAATGTCTTCCAGTGGAACACATAGGCCGAGGTGAAGAGCGATGTGAGCATCGAGACGATCTTGCTATCCTAGGGATGCTCCTAAGTTCTATCATGTACGCGTAGGCTAGATGATGAACCGTTACCTTTGGCGCCTGTTATGGAGTTGGCAAGATTTTTTGAAAAGGAAACTACAGCAGGTGAGTGGAGACACAGATGGTAATAGGACGTACAGCACACCTGAACTCATCGCTCTCCCCAAATGCAAGCACGATATCCGGATACTCTTCCATGAGCGTCTGAGCCGCCTTGTCCATGAGACATAGTGCGCGCTCGTCGTTGGGCTTTTGGAATCCGTGTGCATCTGAGAACCTGTATGCAAGGTGTCCGTTTGTTCCAAGTCAGTACATGCGGAGGTTGGGGGACGTACTTGTGAAAGGCGTGCCCGTCTATGCGAAGGACGATGTATGTGTTTGGGAGAAGGGGGTCGGGGAGTTCGAATGATCGCACGTAGGCGAAGCGTGAGTTTGCCATGACGGTGGGTATGGTGGCTTTAGTCCGGTGTATGCGATGGCTTGATTGCTGCGAGGCTCGGGGTATTCTTTTCAGGCGTAAAATCCGGTGTATTGGATGAGAGATAAAAAAGTCAAGGTCTAGGTTAATTTAGTATACCGAGACGAGTTCGATTATTTAGATGTCGATCCTGCGTTGTCGTGGTCGGAAATGACTCTAATCCAGCAACCGCCGGGCGCTTATTTACTTCCGGCCGGATTTCGAAGTCGACTTCACCGGCTCCGAAATAGATCACCGAAACCACACTTCTCCCGCACTTTGTTTTGTCCAAATGGGATAAAACCTTTCACGTTGCTAGAAGTCGAGGAACTAGCGCGGTACACATGCCAGCTCCACGTCTTCTCGGTTCGATCCTTGCGTTTGCCGACGGGGTCGGCGGCCGCGCGCGCTTTGTGCTTTTGTCTCTCGCCAAGAGCTTCTTATCCTTCGGCTCAATGTTTGGGTACAAGGGACGTCGGGTTCATTTGATCGCGAGTGGCTTGGTTCTTCCGTGAAGGTGAATTATTTTGACAGACATAAGCGCGATCGGACCTAGCGGGAAGGTGTTGTGCCTTTTGACGCGACGCGGCCACACGTCAGCGCAGCGTTGGCTTGGTACTAGTTCTATGGCTAGTTGAATATTCGACCTGGGATTGCTGGGCTGGGGGAGTTCTTATCAGCTAGTTCGAAACTGTGGCCTGGCTTTGTTCTCCACATCTTGGTTGTGGGTATTGTCTTGCCAGTCTCCAGCACCGAGATCGGAGGTAGGTGCGATGGGGTATCGGCAGTTGCTCCCCCTGTTTACGCTCCGTTGAAGCTCGGGGGGATCCAACGATACGGATGGCTTTGCGATCAATCGCAGTTGCAGCCGGGCAGTTTGGGGGTCGTAGACATGAGTTTTATCTATGGTGAGTTCGTTGCTGCACTCTCGTTCCACTCTGCCTGACTTGAACCACAATTGGCCAGGTAAAGGCAACGTTAACTTCTCGGGCTTGAATGAAGGTGGTTGCCGTTCACTTCGCCAACAGAATGGCTCCAACTATGCTTGCGTTTCAAGGCTAGATCGTGCTGGTTTGTGCGTTGCATGTTTTGGTTGCAACCCTAGACTTACCTGTGGAGTTGTAGAATGATATTGTGCCTATGTGCTTGATTCTACCCCACTCGAATCGGCCGTTCGAGAATTTCACGATCGCGTGCTTGGCGCCTAGCAGCCAGATTGTTGATTAAGGCCGGGATTGGTGGCGAATGGGAGCCTCAGTGACTCTGGGGCGAGTACCCGTTTCTCTCGGGTGCTGTTGGAATGGCGGGAGCAGATCCCGAGCCAACGGAAAAGGTACCGTGAATGTTACCGCGTTCATTTTAAATCCCTGAACGACTCGTTTTGCTCAGGTCGTGGGTGCATTGGTGTGTGTCGTACGACTGGCCAACGGAATGCTTGGAGAAGGAAAGGAAATTCAGAGCCGGATATGTGGTACCCGTTGGCAAGACTTTATACTCGAGTTGTGAGAGCGGCACGAGTGAGTGTAAGATGCATTGGGATGGTGAGTTTGGTCTCGAGTTCTCTTGCTGTCTTTGGCATTCGTCACTTGTTGTATAGGTGCAAACTTGGCGGAAGATTTGAAACCACAGTCGTCAGCAATAGTTTACCGAAGATAAATCTAGTCTAGTTTATATGGGAGAGTTTTGAGGCGAGTTTTACTGATAAACTCTGGAGAGGTATCTGACGCGATAGGTCCCTGAAACCGAATCCACAAATATCACGGCCATGTCTCTAGTACTCTTGCTGCTTGTGAACATATAGCTCCCAGCTAGTCGCGCATTCTAACTCGGTGAGGGGTGGTTGCCGTTTTTTAGCTGGCTTCGATTCGGTGAGAGGGTATGCGGGTGTACTGGAAGTATGGTTGCAATGCTAAAACAAGTCCCGCTTTGAAGAACCGAGTTATGCTTGATTATAGTGAATAGCTTTAGGTGTTGATTGGCCCCCGCTCCAGCTAAGTAGTTCGTCTGGGAAGTTGGGTTGTCGTCGCGATTAGTTTATCCGATCTCACACACATATGTGGGCTTTTTCAATGACAGAACCAGATACAGCCTGACGCCAAACTCAATCCCCTCGGACGTGTAAGTTGAAACATTCACACTGTATGTTTGAGCCAACATACATCCGCATAGACCGTATGCAAATGTTTTTGGATCGCCTGATCATCCGTGAGTGTGGCTAAGCGTATGCTATTATATCCTGCCACTCATCGTAAAGCTTGCTGTTGCATGGTATATGCAGGGTTTCCCGAAATTTGTGTCTGGTGCACTCGTTGCCAACCTGGATCGAACGGCCCTCATGCGAGCACAGGGGGCGTTATCAGGTCCGGACTCGCTCACCGACAGTGGATGAGATGATACCTAGGGCTGTTGTCTCGATCTGAGCATCCTTATTAGACGAGGTCCACCTTCGTCTAAATACGACTTAACCGTCCGACGACACTACGGAAGTTCAGGTTGGCGTGATAAAATCGTTCGATTACTGCTTGAGCATGCACAAATAGGCGCTTGAATTTGGCCTTCTCTGTTGATGCGCCAACTATTGGGTTACGACCCGTCAAGCTCAACGCTGGCCTCGGCGATTCGACGCCCTATGTGAAATAGTCAATCGGTATTCAGAACGAACCTCGGGCTGTGAATCCACACATACTGCCTAGCGATCTCTGAAAGTATGTAAGTGATCCTTCGGGTGTGCGACATCATCGAACGACCAAGCAGGTCAATTCGCGTGCACTCGACCGGAATGGATCGTCGAGGTCGCCGTTTGCTATGGTTTGCCTCGTAGACGCCCCAGCTACCTCGGGTGGCGTCCCAAACCAGAACAGGATGTCGTCGATTTGATCCAAACCTAGGCTCTACTGTCAGAGTTGAGCTGCCTCGAGAGACTCGAAAAGAAAGGTGCTAATTTACCTCGTAACAAGCATGCGAAGCAACAAGAAATGTAACCCTCGGTCACCCGCCAAGCGTCTTCCAAGAAGCACCTGTATCTTTATAATCTCTGCCTCGACGATCACCATTTCGCACCCGCACGGTAGTGTCCTCATGTCGCCCGTTCTTCCTAGCCTCTTGTCATCCAAGAGTCACTCTATTTCTAGACACTCTCCGCATGACTTTTTGCCAACCACATCTAAGCCGAGTGCTCTTTTGCCATATCTGCTCTTCTAGCGGTGTGCAAGAACTTCATCCTCGCGTGCTTTGGACAGTGTGACCACATGTCTTAATCGATTTTGCAAACAAACCCCTATATCGCTTCCGCTTAGGGGGTCATAAGAAGGAGCCTCGATGTTGTCCCGTTCATTCGCGCTCTCTCCCCTACTCTACCGCATACCACAAATCAAACTCTAGAATGCGACCATTTTCGCTTTTGGGCCTCGTGCCTATCTTGCCAGCTGCCCTTGCCGGTAGCCAGTTCCCCGTAGTCGATGGGGTGATTGGTGGTGTACCTCAGGTCGAGTCTTTCGAGACCAGCTCGTTCGCCTCGTACAAGCCCGGAGACAGCTTCAACGGTACTATTACCGCCGCAATTACACCCGGAACACTGCGTTACACCGAGAACTCTGGGGTCTGTGGTACGTCATTTTATTTTGGCTAGCGTTGTTACTTTGAAGTTAATTTGTGTGGGCAGAGACTACTGCTGGCGTATATCAAGCATCTGGGTATGCTGACCTCACTTCCACTCAAAGCATGTGGTAAGTTAGGTGCTCGGATGAGTCTTGTGGGGTAATGGCTAATGGGCAATCTAGGTTTTGGTTCTTTGCTGCTCGGTCGAACCCCGACACCGCTCCTCTGGCGATTTGGCTCAACGGTATGTTTTCGGTTGTCTGATAGGGAGGTTCATTTATTAACATAAATATCAACAGGGGGTCCCGGTAGCTCCAGCATGATTGGGTTGTTCCAAGAGAATGGTCCCTGCCGCATGAACTCCGATGAGGCTACGGTTAGCCTTAATCCATACTCTTGGAATGCATACGCAAACATGTAAGCTCTGCGACGAAGCAGTAACAATTTGGGGCTAATAGTGTTGTTTTCAAGGTTGTATATCGACCAGCCCGTAGGTGTTGGATACTCTTATGGTACTCAAGTGGTCGGGACTTCGCAGGTATGGGTTCAGGTTACCAAGACATCACAACAAGGGTTGAATATGCTTTATGGACTAGGATGCTGCTGTCGACGTCTGGAAAATGCTTCAAATATTCTTCGAAGATCCCAAGTTTAGCAAATATGCCACTCGAGACTTCGGTATTTGGACCGAGTCCTACGGCGGACATTATGGCCCCACGTTTGCGGCTTACTTTTTGTCTCAGAACGCCGCAATTGATGCAGGCACTGTTACGGGTGTCAAGATCAACCTGAAGGTTCTGAGCATCGGCAATGGACTTACCGACCCGTACTCGCAATATCCGGGCTATGTTCAATATGCGCAATCGAATCCGTACCACTCCTTGGTCTCGAGTTCAACTATCAAGTCCGCGAACACTTCGCTTTATCAATCGGGTGGTTGCTTGTCCCAAGTAAGCTGTTCACTGCAATTGAATTGTCGTGGGATGACTAAAATTTTGGTAGATTGCTAAATGTAACAATGGCGCCGGGAGCAACTCGGATTGTAGTCGTGCTCAAAGCTATTGCAACTCGAAGGTCCTTAGCCCGTTGTCTGGAAGCTATGATGTTTACGACGTGCGGGTCAAGAATCCCGACCCGTATCCGTATGATCCTACGAACCTCCTTTCGAGCTCTAGCTTTAAGTAAGTGGGCTAATCTGGGTGCGCGCTTTTGTTTGACCAAGTCACGGCAGGTCAAAGATTGGAGCTCAGAGCGGATGGCGGATCACGAACACGCAGGTGTACAACAACTTCGCTGCCACTGGTGACTGGATGAGGAACTCGCGCCCGAACTTGGAGAAAGTCGTCAACGCTGGGGTTAGTAGTTTCAGACTAAAGATAGCGTATAAAAACTGACTCGCAATTGGGTAGGTCCGTGTGTTGCTTCTGGATGGCGATGCGGATTACATATGCAACTACATGGGCTTTGAGTCGATGGTATGAGCTATATATGCGCTTGACAGGATCAATGCTTACAGGCTGCCTTAGGTGGATGCTATGCAAACCCGATTTACATCGCTCTACAAGCAGCAGCAATGGTCCAATTGGACTGTTGCTGGTATTGTGACAGGTTTGTACAAGAATGCCGGAACCTTGTCGTACCTTCGAGTGAGCGCCGCTGGTCATGAGGTGAGCAACATCCTAGCCTTGTCAAATGTTTGTACCTTAATCATTGGACCTACAGGTTCCCGCGTACGGCAATGGAAAACTTGCTGTTGGTCAAGCAGCATTGGTGTATTTTATGCAAGCAATGCAAGGCAAGCCGGTTTCATCGACGTAGTAAATGCATTGGATGTACCTGAGTTACAGAAATGACAAAATCATTCCTTTTATGATCAATGACACAAAATGAGGCAATTCTAAGGGCGCTTGCCTCGGGGTTCCTGAAACTGTCGCTCGACAACCACGATGCAGCTTTATCTAGCCTCTGACGTGCGTCTCAACTTGGACATGATCTCTCCCTCGGGAGCACAGCGAGACTTTGCTGTGGTTCTTGAGGTGTAATAACTGCCATCGAAACTATTGGATTGATGTTTGTGGACGTCTGGTGCGTTCAAGTCTATGAAATTAGGATGGCTAACGCTGAGCAGTGGTCGAATCAACGCGACGTTGTATCCGACAAATTTGCCATCCTATTTTGTTAGAGTGGGGAATCGCCGGGGACACATTGGCTGATATGTCGCCTGAGAATTCCGAGTGTATTGACTCTTTGGAAATCGCTTGGTTCATACTATGCAGCGTAAGTTCATCGTGGTCGGTTATCGTTCCCCTGATGTTCCATGATTTAGTCTACGAGGTTGCATATTAGCCAGTTTTCGGTTATGAGGCGCAACAGACTTTGACTACTCCATAACTCAATGCATGAAACCATCGCTTTTCACTAGAGGTTTATTGGAGGTATTCTGGCAACCAAAAGGATCGAGAAAATCTCCCTCCCGTGACCTGGGCAAAACCTCGGAACTTGGTCGCAGAACATGACCGACCCGCATATAAGGTCTTTCAGAAGTTCTCGCACCATGTCAGGCCTTGGGACACACCGGCAAACGCTCCAATTGGACAACCAGACGGAGTTACCGACTTCGCTGGCGCGCATAAATCTCGGACGAAGGGCTGCAATAATGCCTAATATTTTGTACAACGAAGCACTCAAGTAACTATCACCGCCAACGACTAGATCTTGGACACGTGAAGTACTGCATGGCTAGCCAAGGACATCGCGCGGTATATTCCAGCGGGAGCCAGGAACATCCCGGGGTAGAAGAGTCCCATAGGATGTATAAATCCCCATAGTCGTAGGTTCTAGAGCTCCAAGCTTCTCGTCCCCGTCGCTCTGCCCCTCTCTTTTGTCATGCGTCTGAGCCTCGCATCCGTTTCTGCCGTTGCCTCTTTGGCGCTCCTCGTGTCGGCTGTTCCGTCTCCGAAGTACGTCAAGACTGACGGTACACGGTTTGAGCTCGATGGGAAACCATACTACTTCGCTGGGACGAATTGCTACTGGTGCAGCTTCACGGCAGTATGTACTTTGTTTACACTGCTGCCTAACTGAATTAACTCGGCTTGCAGAATATGTCGGATGTGGAGATTGCGTTTGATGCGGCCGCGAAGGCTGGCTTGAATGTGATCCGCACCTGGGGATTCAATGAGATGTAAGTCTACCTTGAATAAACTCTCATTTTGAGAACCGTAACCCCAATTCTTTCTCTAGGAACGTAACCAAAGTTCCAGGAGGACTTCCACAATACGGGGGTGAGGGAGCCGGTCCGACAGTCATTTATTACCAGAGCTGGGTCAATGGAACTGCTACCATCAGTACGTGCTTTTGATCAACAAAGAACCCTGATTTCATCTTTCCGTAGACTATGGCGAAAATGGTCTTGGTCATTTCGACAAGGTCGTCGCCCTGGCTGAGAAGAAGGGCATCAAGTTGGTCGTAACTCTCACCAACAACTGGGCCGACTATGGCGGAATGGACGTTTATAGGTGAGTATACGTGGCTGTTGTGTAGCCGGGTTTATTTTGACCAATATTCTTAGTGTGAACTTGGGTGGTCCTTACCACGATAGCGTGCGTTTCTCAGCCGCCCGCACAGGGTTAGTGGCTGAATAGTTCGACAGTTCTACACCGAGCCCAAGATCAAGGCCGCTTTCAAAAAATATGTTCAAGCTGTGGTGTCGCGGTACCGCACGAGCCCGGCTATTTTCTCGTGGCAGGCAAGTCTAGATATTGAGTGTTCAAGTGAAGCCCCAGAGCTAACTCGACAGTCAACAGCTTGGTAATGAGCCCCGCTGCGGCGCTGATGGCGTACGCAACCTTCCTCGCGGTCCAAACTGCACCACCACTACTGTTACCAACTGGATGGACGAGATGTCCCGTTTCATCAAGGTAGTATATTGGGCCGGACGTACCTTGAGGAGTGCTAACATGGTTATATGCGCAGAAAACCGATGGCCTTCACATGATTAGTACTGGAGAGGAGGGATTCTTCAACTTCCCTGGCGATCCTGACTGGGCATACAATGGCGCAGATGGCGTTGACTTTTACGCCAGCACGAAACTTCCCGCTGTCTCCTATGGAACCTTCCACGCTGTAAGCCTGAAGTTTATTATTCCATTGATACGGCCTAATATTGCCCATTAGTATCCAGATTGGTGGAGCAAAACCCCGCAATGGTGCGATTGCCCGAGTACTCATTGCCTGGCCAGTATTAACGTACCATATATGCTCCAGGGTCCTTAATTTCACTGCCCAGCACGCAATTGCCCAGAAGAAGATCGGAAAACCTGTTGTATTTGAGGAGGTGAGCTACTGCGTCACCTAGCACAATTCGGATTATTGAATATGCATGCTCGACAGTACGGATGGCTCACCCCTGAAGCTCGCCTCGAGTACCTTGGCACCACCTCCAATTATACCCGTCTTGATGCCATCGTTCCTTGGCAAAAAGCCATCATCGAATACAACCTTGCGGGTGACCAGTTCTGGCAATTTGGCGTCAGTAACCTGTCGTTTGGTCGCTC
>WSTG01001223.1:0-10882 GCA_019616325.1 Ceratobasidium sp. 394 | reverse complement strand
ATCAACTATAGCCAGGAAGCACTGCCACTGGTGACAAAAACCTCAGCTTGGATAAGCATATGGTTCATGCTGTATAAGGGTGTGATCAGTGTCGGCAGTTTTTTACGATAGGTTTTGTGGCACACTGTAGTTTGATCTTTGCAGGCAGTGGAATATCCGGAGATTCATGAGGTATATTGTCCTGTGAGATTCCAGGGCCCGTAGTTCCAACGTTAGGTGAACCAGAGAAAGATACATCAGCCACGGAAGGCTCGGAACTGTCGTACCCGGGTATATCGAGCTTGGACGGGGAGGGGAATGACAAGGTCGGTTCACACGCTGGTTGAGAAGAGTCAAATTGAGACGAGCTAGGTGAAGTCGGTGTAGAGGCATCCTTGCAGGTTAAATCGGGCTAGCAGGGAATCACATCAAGACAAGTCTTGTGAATCGAGTCGCTGTTGTGATACTCAAGGTCAGAATCAACAAGATTTGAGGAGGAAACATCCAGTTTCTTGGGGAAGGCTCCAGGCATCTGCAAGTCTAAGAGGTTCAACCGAGTTTGCTGGAGTCCTTGTACTGCTATCTCACAGTTGAAAGGCCTTGTTGATCAGGAAGGAGAACTAGGAATAGCGTATGGAGCATTTGCGCAGATCTGGTCTACAAAAGATGAGATACGTGCAAATAAAGTAACAAAATGGAGCCTCTCTCACTCACCACGTCTCGGAGAATGAAGAAGCTGGTCGTGGGGCTGCGTTACTAATTGTGCCTGGGGTGATTGGCGGCCCTGGATCCACCGCCAGCCATCCTCACACGAGGCAAACCACTTGACTTCAACGCCGGCATAATCTGCAAGCTGCTCATCGGCACAACGTTAATGTTCCGATGCTTGCAAACCAACAACCCATGCAAAGGTAAAAAGTTTTACATACCACTCGTTGGATGCCCTCTGCCGAAGTGAAAATGAGAGAGCTCAAATCTGAGGTATATATATCACGCATCATGGCAAATTGAACATAAGGTGGTAGAGGGGGGGTGAATGGAGATAGGCTTCTGAGTAGGGTCATAGCAGAAACTGTTGTGGTCGGGAGGAAGCAACTAATAGCACTGCCACCGCGCCTCATATCAGGCATTGATCGGGCCGATTCAGCTGAGAGCGGTGATATCAATAAATAAGTCTATGAAGATACAGTACAATATGAGGTATTACAACATAGTATTTACCGGAACCAGTCCAATATCCACCGTTACTCGAGGCAACTCAACGTATTTCAAGCAATACCCATCATGGATGTTGTTGACCGAAAATGAAATAAGTCCCGAGACCACTGTTGCACCCTGAACACATGTGAATACCCCATAGAGAGCTGTGTTGACGAACTTACCTTGGATGAGTGAATATGGTATCGCAAGAAAGGCTCTGAACCTCTAGCCCGTCCAGGGACGTGCACCGAGACAGCGGTACATAGGCTGTTAAGAATAGTAGTTAGCCAGTTGCGAAGATGTCGGAGAAGTTATGAACCTTGTCCTCTTTCGAAAGTTTGGTGAAGATCCAAATTTGACCTGGTTCAAGGTTCGGCCCTGCGACTTGTGAACCTGGCGGGAGTCAAATGGATCACTTTGACAATTGTGGCAATTTAAATCTTGCTTACTGTCAAAGCCCGGGCTAGAATGAGTGATACCTGCTCGCCATAAGGTTAGCAGGTCCCCAACCAATAATAATATTGCAACCTACCTGAGATCGCCTAGCTTGACCAACCCCCGTGGTTGTCTCCGACGTAAACTCGACAGGGCCCACCATCACCTTGAGCCCATTCTCAAACAGTACCAACAGCCACAAGATAGCCTCATAGACCATCCTTCGCTGCAGCTCCCTGACCGATTCGTGTCTGGCCTTCCACCTGCTTGTGGGTTTCTCCTTTGCGGGTTCTTTATATTTCCCTTCAAACTGGTTAATGATTGCCACATCTGGCAGGGATCGAGCAGCAGCTGGGGTAATAAACTCGATTACTCCACCCACTGGGCCGTTTACAATCTCTTCCCGTCGTTTGTTGTGCTCTGATTAGTCAAACCCCGAACACTGATAACGAGGTACACTCACTTGAAGACTCATAACCTGAGCGCCGATCTATATATCCATTCAGGTAAGCCATTACAGAAAAGATGTTGAGACAATACTCACCTTCAGCTTGACGACGGAAGGTGCAATCAGCTGACGAAATAGTGCAGCAGCACGCGCAGAATTGAGCTTTTCCTGCGATTGAATTCGACATTTCCAAAAGTGTCAGTCGCTCTAAACTCGGTGACATCACTAGGAAGTCCCCTAATATGTCATTGATTCGAAGCCTCTGCCGTCCATCGAAGCGGTACAATCTCAGTTGGCACAATTCCATCTTCGTATTTGACTGTTCAGGCAAGTTGATGTAAGAGTTTCGCGGATTCATGCGAAAGTTGACCGCATGTTGTTTAGCATGTTGACCAACACTAAAAGCATGTCAAATAGTGGCGATAACTGAACAATGAAATGACTTACTTGGATCTTTCTGTTGAAACACCTGAGTGAGCTTGACCTGGGTCCATATGCACGAATCCCAGGTCCAAGAGTCGAATACAATAGTCCTGGTTCGTTGGATCACTCAGTGACCAGTGGAAGCTGGAAGAAATCATTGCAAACGACTAGCTAAACATACGTGAGAAGAGCTCCAGAGAAGATCAAGAGACACTTACTTGAATTCCACCAAACGGCTTCCTGATTCATCAGACTCCGCACGCGATTTCTTCCAAGACGTCGAACCATCGGCCCAAGACCATAGATACTACATGAAATTATTATGAAGCTCAACACAGGCACGCTAGTGGACGTACCTTCATCTATTATCAAGACTTTGACCGACATCCATCTCTCTCAGACATGGTTAAGGTATTTTGCTATGCTAATCAGGCTTTGGACGGGTTTGTTTCCAAGACCTACAACTATCGTGGTGTAAACTCATCACTCTATATGAATCAGGTTCCATACCTGCCCAGGAATGTAGGGTTTGTCCGCCAATGTTGATCGCCACGATCCCAGTGCTGCCAGTTATGGCAACAAACGCAGACGGCCTGCCAAGATCCTTGATGATGGCTCCTAGCAGCACCGATTTGCTGGTACCTAAATCAAAACTAAAGTTGATGAGGGAATAGGATGAGAGGGAGCCAAGAAGCTTACCTGCAGAACCAGTGAAGAAGATACTCTTGCCCTCTTGGACCTTGAGCAATATCTACCTTTGCTCGTCAGAGAGCTCGTCAAGAGAAGGGGCGAATGAGACGGGTGAAATGCGATCATCGATGTCCTCCAGCAAAGTCTCATGCTCTGCCTCATCGGATGTCAGGAGCAGCTTTGGACTGGGCTGTACGAATGGCGTGCGGGGGACGGCAACATGGGTCTTGGATGGTAGTAATTGAGGGTGGAGGAGGGATTGAGTAGAGTTGAGCCAAATTGAACCAAGGATTTTGGGAGCGAGTGGGGTGGTTGGTAAACTCTAGGTGCTAGCTGTTCTGCTCAATTGACCTTAGCAGTAATTTACAGTGAACAGATGATAAACACTTGCCTAGGTAGATAGACCGGAACACGGCAGTTCTACCAGATGTGTAGTATACCGTAAACGGGTAAGCTGGAGTACCGTCATGAAGTAATGCTGGTATATCGAATCTACACTCGAGCGGGGGATGGCTTAGCTGATGGATATCAGAACATCAGAGATTGACACACCAAGTTGTGCCGAGCGTACATACCCCACCTTGAGCTCATGCCAAGTCTTTCATGTCAGCTCATACCTGATATAATCAATGCACCTTACCTGAATATCGAGTTATCCAGGGCACGACGCCGGCCCGTTCATGTGGTTGAATCAAGGTTACCTTGCTCCAACACGGTCTCTCCACGGCCTGAATTCAATTTGAAATTGAGCACAGTTTCTCTGCCAGCCACTTACAGAAGCGAGATGATGCCTCAACATGCAGCAACTTCAAGAAGCGTATACGGGAATGGTTGTAAAGGCTATTTAAAGTGCAAATTCATACAAGAGCTTCTGTGCACATCCCAGAACTTAGAAACAGGTCCTGCAAAACCTGTGCAAGCATCGGGCGAAGGCAACTGTTGGGGGCTTGGGTTAATACAAACAAGCGTCAATCAGATCATGTATGAACCTGTGAGACATTTCTGGTCTTACCAGATGTGAGAGGTACTCCAGGGGTATCGAGTTGACCCGACAACAGCCGAGCTGGCAGCTAACAAGTCCTTCGGGAGAGGGCAGCCAATCACCTTTAGGCCTTATATACAGTCCGCACTGATTTCAAGATAGGAAACCAACGTTCTACTGTGTTTGACCTTCCCGGTGAGGTATTTTGACAATAGAGATTGTGTGACTGTATCAATTCATGTTATGTGTTTCGGGGACCAGCCCGGGAAAGTGCAAATGTCCTAAACAGGGTAGAGTAGACTCTTGTACCACGTTGGGCTTTGGCCTTACGACGTGAATTTCCTAGATCAAAGAGCGGTACTGATACTGGAGCAAGGTCCCCGGCCTGGAGCAGGCCACTCAAGCCAAATTGTTGCCATCAAAAGATTTGTCCCACACGCACATGATCCCAACCACCTGGATCCAAACACGACCAATCCCTGTCAGTGTTGTCAAATTCAGGGGTCTGACCCAGGGTCTGGGGCTGAGTCAGGTCAACGGGTCATGACCTTGACCTCACCCTTGACGGGTCAGAGCCACATGATGTCTCGAAAATATGTGTGGGTGTCAAGGAGCCAAAAGATCTATGGGATCGCTCTAACCAGCCTTAGTGAAGATGTTATACGTTGATGAAAAAGTAGTCCGAGCTTTCAAAGCATGTGCCGCAGTCAAGGCTGCAGTTGCAAGCTCCAGAAGGCGGGCATGGTTTATAGGGCACTTGCCGGGGGGTTTGAAAATGTGCCTGCTAACCTAACCATTACTGTTTTGCCCTGAGCCAGGTAGGTTGGCAATTCAACTCCTCCGCCGAACACATTTATCTAAATAATTTTATTTCAGCTCTATTTTTGGTACACATACTGGTAGGCTGCATGAAATTATTCCTGCGGCACTTAATTCTCTTTCCCTAGCACACATTCTCCGTGCGACAGTTGCAGAGGCCTGGATCACGTGCCTTGACCGGTCATGACCCGGTCGGGGTTTGACCAGACCCCAGGGTTAGGTCAGCAGACCTCTTGACCGGTCAGGGGGCTGTGACCAGGTCATGACAACACTGATCCCTGTTGCCCTTGCTCATCTCCCAACTATCAGCCTACAAATCCACTACTTCTCAGTCCAACCAGGTGATTTAAATTGTCGCTCAGTGGTCATTAATTTCACTTCAAACTCTGGTACGGGTAGATCTATTTTACTCCCACCCACACCGCTCCAAACCTATGAACCATTCTGCTCCATCATATCCTTGGACTTCCTAATGAATACCGCCGATTCCTGGCAGGTGAAACTATGCAAAAGATAAGCCTCTCTCACCTCAATCACTGAGGTACATGCTCGCCTGGGGGGAGTTCCTTTCAAGTGCATTTCTGGTTCCCACACGGTGAATGGATTCAAGTTGTCATTCTGCTTGAGGTTGGCCAGACTGTGGTTTACAAACTGGTGAGCCGACTCATCTGCGCAAACTACGTTGATGACATCAAGGAGCATCGCGCCTTTTGGAAGGCGCCAGTAGTCAATTGTGATGTTCGGCGCTGGTTTCACCTTCCACTCTGGAATACGCCCTGCCTCAATCTCCACGATACATTTGGTGCTATGGGATAAGGTGAATCATATCACACTAAATCACAATGCAGCAATAGGGCGTACTAAGTGACGACTTCTTTCTCCAAAAACCTAACAAATTGATGCGTGGATTTGGGGGAAATCAAATATCCCAAAAGAATGCATTGTAGAAGACTCCTTGACTTGCTAAGATTAGTGCTCGGAACCAGAATGACAGTTTCTATAAGCGGAATGTGAGTATTTTCTACAAAAGTCACCACTCCTTAGTACCTTTAAGCTCATAAATGTCATCAAATGCACTCGTTCATTTTCTGCCTCCTCTAGCAGCGTATGGATTCACCCGGTATCACATTGCTATTGGACAAGCAAGGTCAGTTTGTCTACCACTTAGTAGTCATAATACCAACTAACCATGAGTCTCAAGCTCCGGAGATGGCAAATTGTAACAGCAACCATCCCAGGTACCCCAGCGACTATCTCTAGGAACACGATACACCATGCATAGTTCTGGGGATTACTTCTGACTACACGGAGGTATTTCTCACTGTCAGCCACTCAGCTGATCATAACATAATGGCTGGCGCGAAGCTTGGCCAGTGTTATATTTGACTCTGGGGGAATCAGCTTGCTCCAGTATCCCGAACAAAGGTTGAATCTTCAGCTTGAAAGGACAAGTTTTAGCCAGAATCGCATAACAGAAAGATCGGGTGAGTCACTCACCAGCAGAGCTTGACAAGACTGAACGCAATCCTATCCCCAGCACAATCAGCTACTCAATACGTCCTAACTTTGCATAAAGATACTTGCATTGCTATTCATTAGCTACAGCACCCCACCCTACTGCAGTTGATCAAGGTGACAGTTGTGGATGCATTGACTCAGGACCAGATCCAGACTTATTTTACGTTCTATGATTTGACTTTGCCCCCACCCCCATTGACAATGCGTACCGGACAATGGCGTGAGCCATATTTGCATGACCGGAGGCGGACTCTTCGTGAATTGCTTTGTGACGTGAAAGGGGTGATGTCACTGTAGCCTGGCTGAATTCAAATTATTTATTTGATCTCACATAAGCGCCGAGAGTTACTGAGGCCTGACATTACATCTACACTGCGTTACAAAAGTTTTGCAGCACGTGACCAAATCAGCCTACAATTGCTGTGACGCGCGATCTAGACATTGTAAAAATGAAACAAAAATACAAGTGAATGCGCGCAGTCAACTTGTACATACATGCGAAATATCAAACAGAAATACGCTGAAATGTATGGCGCCAAGCGCGGGTCCGGTTTAAGTGCGCAAGGCAAGCCGTCGTGCGGGTAAGCGGGGTAAGCCTTGATTATCGTCTGAATGTTCTCGAACCCCTCCTGCTCAGGTCCCCCACAGGTCCAACTCAGGGGCATGCCATCGGGGCAGTTTATGGTATGCATCAGGGTCAATCCCAAATTTCGAGATCTGTGCTCGTGCGAGATCAAATACACGACATCCCACAGGGTTTGTCTGGTAGGCTGGGATGGACGTGTTTTGTGTATCCCAGAGGTGGGGGATGAAATTGTTGATGTACAAGAGTCCACCAGGTCGGAGGACGTGACGAGCTTCCAGAACCACTTCCAGAACCAGGGCACGGTAGTCTTGCACCTGTTCATACATGTAAGCGGAAGCGTGTGATGGGTGCGGTAGTGTATGGCCTCACTGGCTCGAAAACGATGTTGAGAAATATGGCATCTTGCGAGTCATTTGGCAAAAGCAAGCCTTGTGTAAAGTCATACACGTGAAACGTGATGTTCGAACATGGAGTATGAGCAATTTGATCGGCGCCACGTCTATTATTCGAAAGTGGACGCTAGGAGACTCTTGAGCCATTTCTTGTACCTTGTTAAAATGGTAAGTTGCTTGAAGAACCGAGACTAACAGAGGTAGCCTACCAAGTTCTGGCCCAGCTCCAAAGCCTCTCGTTTCCTTCCAGTCAAAGGAGCTAACACCTCCTTCATAGGTCCAACATAGTTCCCTCCAAAGATCCATTAACTTGCAAGGGATCAGATGATGAAGCACCAAACGTTGTCCACAGGGAACCACCGAGCTATATTGTTGCTCACTGGCCGTTGTTGTCCGTTGTGTAGGATGAAATAGCCTGTGCCATGTCAGACCGAAGCGCAAACCGATTCGAGGAGCTAACGCACCTGGGAGATCATTGGTAAATATAGTCATGTCCGATGCTGAAGGGTCTGTATTGTCTCCAAACGGCGGTTCAACGTTGGCTTGTGGGTCGGGCATGACAAGGTAGACTGTACCCTCTGTGTTGGCATCATAGTAACAAGTGACACACATGGCCATACTTCACCTCCAGGTTTTCCTGAATATAACCAGCATATATGAGTGAAATTACCTACAGTTTTGATGCTTTATGTTTACCATTTGATAATTTACGTTCACTTAGCAATACACTGCTGCAAGTCAAAAGGAGGCATACTATTATCACTGGGGTTTAGGTAATGTATGCACAGAACTGTCAATCCTTGCGACGGTGTTTTGACGAGGACTCAGGACCAACCTCTAGCAGTTGTTTCTTAACTGGGGACTGAGATGGTGCTGGTTGATAGGTGGGTGTTGCAAGGCGGGCTTTAATGGCGCAAAGAGAGACATCGGGGAGAGAATAAGGGATTTTGAGCTCGAGGAACAGTGAACGGTGAGCAAACAGTGTGTGAGAGAATTGCTGTGGGCCACTCCAGGGTTCTACAGAGTGTTGCAGGCTGGTGCCATCCAGAAGCAGGAGTGTACCAAGGGAGAGACGCAATCGCACGTCAAGGTCATCAAGGCGTAGGTGTCCACCAGTGAATCGCCCACCCGCAAGGATCGCCTCAAAGCCACACTGAATGTCATTTCCATCAATGTGGGACCCATTTTTACGGTTGCATATGAAACTGTGACCAGGAAAAATCGAGGCCCAAAACGGGAGATAACGGAAGCAGGAAGGGTGATCTTGGAGGCCAGTCCTGAGATCTTGGAGACGAGCATAGAGGTCAGGATTGACAAGCTCAATAATATGATTGAGCTTGCAATGAATGTCGTGAATCGACGTGAAGAAAAGGTCGCGTTGAGCACATTGTTGGACGCTGCAAAGTTGGACAAGGTCTTTTGATGGTGCGAATGAACAATCATGCTGGGCATTCATTGTTAATGTGGTCACATTATGCAAGCCAGATACTTACTTCATGTTCCTGTTGGTGCCATGCAAGACAATATGTGACGGTTCCCCAGATCCCATGAGTTGTCGTATAAGTCTCAGGGCCCCCACAAGCCCTGCCATTTGTATTGCAGCCACGAATTTTCCCTTTGGCACATTCAGAAGCTGGAAATTCATAGTCTGCGTGCTGTTGGGATACTTGGTTTAGATGTGACTGTGTGGAACAGTGTGAATCTGCCATGAAGTGCGAATGAAACGCGAATTTTGCATACCAGGCTCTGTTCCTTGAGGAAACCGGGGAATATCCATGCAATGACATAGCCATTACTGTCCACAAGTACAGCGGATTCCATGCCCAGGACTTCAATGGTCACTCCAATTCGCGGCACAGGGGCGATACCCTGCTCGCGTTGCCACTGGTATTTCCGAAAGCAAAAATCGGGTATTACAACTATACAGAATGATAAATCGGTATGGCACATATAGTATGGGGGAACTTGATTTCTCATTGCGGTGAAAACCTCCTGCTTGCCCTCTCGCTGCCAACCCTGTTGTGCGGTCTTGCCAACCCTGTTGTCCATCCTCACCACACCTGCTTGCCCACCATCTGGTTCTGGGGTCATGCAATTACCAGAAAACCACTTGTAAGGCATGGTTGACTAAATACTTGGTATAAATTAGTGTATGTGGTGTGAAAGAAAGAAAAAAAGAGCATACTAGTATGGAGGATTGATATCCGCTGCAATGCCTTTCAATGCCCCGTGATCATTGGATCCACCATCCACGAGCACTTAAATTTATCCGGCCGGTTTCCCAATGTCTCACTCCAGAATCACGACATTACCTTGCTCAAACAAGGTTCTACACACTCATATACCCGATACCATCCCCGAGTCCAATGACAATATTCCAACTACGACCATGCAAATGATGACCTGCAGGGTGCCAACCTTGTGGTTATCCCTGCTGAAGTTCCCCACAAGCCCGGTGTACGTCTTGCCATTTATTCATTTTGCCCAGTCGCGCTCACGCCCTTGCACAGATGACCCGCGATGACTTCTGCCACACACACACATCTCAAACTCGCTCTCATTCTCTTCACAGATCAACGCAATGATCATCCACGATCTTGCAATCAGCAGTGTTGGCCCTTGTCATCTCTGGTGTGTTTCATGCTTTACATACGCGCATCCCGCATGCTCACACACTCCAGACCTTGTGAACTCGATGTTATAGGTCGTGTATTTTCTGGAGTTTATGCGCAAGTGCCAAGGGAGTACCAACTTAGAGACAGAGGTGCTTGCTTGAGGGATCAGGTTCTAGGTGTATGCGCTGTGTTACTGTGCACACCTGGGAAAGGATACTCTTAAGAGGATTCACCAGTTGACGTAGGCAAATTGACCTCTTGGAGGTGTATGAGATTTTGTATAACTAGTTGCCTAGAATAGGAGAAGACAGGGCCAGAAGCTCTTAAGTATTTAGTCGTGAGCCTTGTCAGAGGCGAGCGCGTCCTATACGCTAAGAATTTGTAGATACAATTACCAAGATCAATTAAGAACTCAGTATATAGATATGTTAGTAGACTAAAGACTAATCACACAGTTAATTAATCTCTTAGGGGGACTGGCAGTGATGGCAGTCACACAAGTAGGACCGCTAAAGGATACCGGAGCGCTTTACCACAGTTTAGGTTGGGACTTAGTGCGACTTAGGTCTTAGCGATTGACTGAGTCTTGCAGTGCTGATTACCGACTTATCAACCAATAGTAGCCTTAAGGGCTTAATCACACGGTGCGTTCAAAGATGGGGATCAAAGTAAAAGGTAAGTAAAAGATGCATTAAAAGGTTGACCTACAGGGCCTTATATACCCGTTGGTCTGTTTGTATGTACAAATAGATCCAGTCTACAGGAACTATACTAACAGTAAACAAAGAGCGCAGG
>WSTG01001222.1:0-10886 GCA_019616325.1 Ceratobasidium sp. 394 | reverse complement strand
GGAGATGAAGACCGTTCTTGTTCGTCCACTGAATCCGAGCGGGACGATGGCCTAGACTCGAGATCAACCTCGGGTGTGATTGCCCGCAACGCGTTGTGGGGATGCAACAGGGCGCGAGTCGCGTTTCGATGTTGGCGCTCCTCTTCTCGCTCGCGTTTACGATCCTCTCTCGTTTTCTTCTGGGGAGTGTCTGTCGGAGTGGTGCTAGTCTGAGCCACGTTACTGTCGTGTCGGGGGTCGGAAAAAGTGAATTGGTAACTTGAGCTTAGTTTGCGCCCGTCGAATAACGCAAGCCCAGGGATGTCCGTATCAATGATCTCGTCTGGTTCAGTCCCTCCCTTTCTCTTTTCCAAAGCCGTTCTTGGTTCGGGTTGCGCTCGTGCCGCGGGGGGAACCTGTAGCCCTTCTCGTTCTCGCGCAAGCCCTCCTTGAGGCGTCTCATCGAGCCCGCCAATGTCCGAGGTGGTAGCATCCAAAATGGAATCTACTTCACCGTCGGCATCCTCGGCCTCGGCGTCATCCCCGACAACGAATTCGTCGTCGCCAAAGTCAAAGTCATTTGTCAACCGCTCCTCATCATCTTCCGCGCCCATGAGTTCCGTGATGGACGGCGAGACAGAAACCCTAGCTCGGTCCTCGCCGGTCTCCGGAGTAATATGTTCAGAAATATCACCAAGCACATCTTTCGGCAAGCTGGAACGAGAGGAAGTGGTCTCGTCGGCCTCGAACGACGCATAGGGTTTGACCAAATGGCTCTCAGAAAGCCGGCTAGGACGAATAGGGGCGTGTGGGTTACGAGGGAGACGAAATGTACCCAGGGGGCCTCGCCCAGCAGATGGAGAAGATACGAAAGACATAGAGGATGCAGTGGTCGAGGAAGGTGGCGAAATTGATGATCCACGGGACACAGGCTGAGCAGGTGAAGCATGGGGGCTAGGAGTCGTGTTGCCAGGCGATTTAGATAGCGCAAGACTTGTAGGTGTGGTTGAGGTCGTACTAGCAGGAGCAGTAGCGATCTGATGGGTGCTTGACGAGGCAGTATTGGATGTTGGAGAGGGTGATATCGACCTAGGCGCGGATTCTGCGGTTGGTTTGGCGTCTGCAGGTGGGCTCGGGGGCTCGAACATGCGCTCCAACGCAAGCGGGGAGAAAAGGTTCTTCGCGCCAGACTTCTTGATTCCAAGAGCGGCAGGAGCAATCTACGCGATCCACACCCAACCGTGAGCAATCACCAAATGTATAGAAGCAACAAGGCTTACTCCGAGAGGCTCTGGTGCCACATCTTCCCTGACCAAGAACGTCCCAGCAATGGGTGACCCGTCTGGCGTGAGCGATGCCGCCGTCGCAGGTGCACCCTCGCCCTTGAACAGCGCCTGAGCATTACGCCCCCCACCTCCACCCAATTCCAGTAAATCCCGTACAGACCGCTCCCTCATACTCCCTCCAAAGTCTGAACCAGATCTCGCCGACGAAGACGCGACGCGAACCGAACCATACACGTGTGGCGAACGCTGGACTCGAGAACCTCCATTGCTCCGCCTCGACTGTTGGGACCGCTGCGACGTCTCGCCCTCTGCCGCGCTAGCTCCATCCCACTCCGGCTCCACCCACTCCTCCTCCAGCTCATCCGTCATCCACGCGGGTCGAGACATTGTCCGAGTCTTGTCGTTGTCGTCGTTGAGGAACAACACCTGATTATTGGGTAAGCCTGACACGCCCTGACACGGTCACGTGGTTCCCCAGCATCGCGTCGAATATCACCAAAGTCGATTCTTCCATCCATGATCAGCAACCGAAATTAGGAAATATTCGTCGGCGTTTGCGAGCGGGAGCTATTGGGTCACAAGATTATTTATAGAAGATTAACACTCCTATTATACCGTATCACTACCTATACAAAAGATTTTTCCAAAGACTTTTCAGACCAGAGCAATACCCCTTTCGAATCACATTCCGCAAACACCTCGATTTAGTTGATTGTGATGCGCTCCGAGGCAACCTGCTCCCGCTTCGGTACCCTCAAAGTCAGCACCCCGTCCGCCAGCTCGGCGGTCGCCTTCTTGCCGTCCACAGGCTGCGGCAGCCAGAGAGTCCGGCTGAACGACGACCGGTATTCCGACTCGGCAGGTGTTGAGTCTGCGTCAGACTTCGCGACATCTAGAGGACAAAGAAGGTCAGCAAAAGTTAGAAAATTAGCATACATCCTGGACTTACCTGTTGTCGCGTTGTCCGTGGCTTGCTCTGTAGGACCAGGTGCAGGTTGAGACGCCTGGTTGACTCGATGCATTCGTCCCTCGATCGTCAGAGACTGCCCGTCGCCGCCGAGGTGCACGTCCAAGTTCTCCTTCTGCACTCCAGGTACCTCCGCCTGCACCACAAACTCGTTCCCTTCCTCCGACAGCTCGACGTTAGCCTGACGCTGGAGTCCGAACGGCTGCCACGACTCGGGTCGAGCGCCTCGGGTGAGAGCGTAGGAGGGAGACGAGAGGAAGGGGTCCTCGATGAGACGGAAGAGGGGGCGGAACTCATTGAAGATGCTGCGGCTAAGAGACATGGTGGGGGTGATAGGTTGGATAGTAGAGTAGATAGTAGAGTGCGTAGAGTAAATGCGAGTTGTGTTGGTCGAGTGCAGATCTGAGGAGGCGAGAGCCAACGTCCGCGCGATTTTATACCCTGAGAGGATTGCCAGAAACTTCGGTGCGTGAAGCGTTGCCGGATGTATGCGGGGGACGAGAAGAAGGTGGTGGCTGTGAGGGTAGTCTGGCAAGCGCTCGTCGCTTCTGGAATGTTCCTCCACCTCACCGTCCAAATTGCCGAGAAACTTGCTGATCTTGCACTTCACGTAGGCAACTAATCAATTGCTAGGATAAATTATGTCCTAGTTTTTAAAATCGAAGAAATACTCTTTGTCCGGCGTTCTTGACCTCCTTTTCCTTCAGTAGCCACAACAACGTTTCTGGAGAAAAGGGTCTACACTTGCTATTCTACCCGGCTGCATTATTGGAATAAAATGGGTGGATAATGAGTACTACTAGCTCTACCAGTCTGGCTTCCGTGACATGAAGAGTCGAGCTTCAGATAGGCGATTGTTTCAGATCGCGGTATGTGTTTGGAGCTTTGCCATAAGGCCGTTTACTAAAAGAGTTACTCGATTACAAACTGGCCAGATAGCAGCTCAATACTGTAAGCTGAGACTAAGTGAAGGCTCTTTGAATGGGATATGCAATCTCTTTCCGCTGGCGACGCTTAGCGGGGAACATTCCAGAAGCGACGAGCGCTTGCCAGACTACCCTCACAGCCACCAGCTCCTCTCGTCCCCCCGCATACATCCGGCAACGCTTCACGCACCGAAGTTTCTGGCAATCCCTTGAGAGTATAAAGCCGCGCGAGTATCGCTCCTTGTCTCCCCAGACCTACACTCGACCAACGCAACTTGCATTTACTCTACGCGCTCTACTATCTACTCTACTATCCAACCTATCACCCCCACCATGTCTCTCAGCCGCAGCATCTTCAACGAGTTCCGTCCCCTCTTCCGTCTCATCGAAGACCCCTTCTTCTCGTCTCCCTCCTACGCCCTCGCCCGAGGCGCTCGACCCGAGTCGTGGCAGCCGTTCGGACTCCAGCGTCAGGCGAACGTCGAGCTGTCGGAGGACGGGAACGAGTTTGCGGTGCAGGCGGAGGTGCCCGGGGTGCAGAAGGAGAACCTTGACGTGCACCTCGGCGGCGACGGGCAGTCTTTGACGATCGAGGGACGAGTGCATCGAGTCAACAAGGTGTCTCAACCTGCACCTGGTCCTACAGAGCAAGCCACGGACAACGCGACAACAGGTAAGTCCAGGATGTATGCTAATTTTCTAACTTTTGCTGACCTTCTTTGTCCTCTAGATGTCGCGAAGTCTGACGCAGACTCAACACCTGCCGAGTCGGAATACCGGTCGTCGTTCAGCCGGACTCTCTGGCTGCCGCAGCCTGTGGACGGCAAGAAGGCGACCGCCGAGTTGGTGGATGGAGTACTGACTCTGAGGATACCGAAGCGGAAGCAGGTTGCCTCAGAACGTATCGCCATTAATTAAACGGAGTTTGTTTTGTTTGTTGTTCTTCTTGTGATCGCCAAAACTCAAATGGTTGTAACCCGGTATCGCTCGCTGTATTAGTCTGCATAATGTGATTCAAAATGATTGTATCATTCTGTAAAACGCCTCTGTTCAATCCCAGCAAGTCGTTGGTATCATCAAAGCTATCGTGCATCTTTGAACGCATGCGCACTGTTAGCTAATTTTAAGTCAAATGAACAGCAAAAAATATTGATGTCTGATATGCGTCTTGGGCGCTACCAAGTGTCTCCAGGGTGCCGGGTTTATAAGTTGGTTACAATCGCAGGCGCGGCGAGAAAGTTGCTGTGTTCATAAGATCCAACTTTCAAGAGCGAATGAGATACATGATACAGCGTAATTTGACAGCACATGGTCGGTGTTTCGAGGAATGTACATCCTTTCAAATTGGATATAACTGGATATTCCATTCTCAGGTCGACCAAGGCCGAAGCTAGCCGTTAATTTGCAGGAAGTTAGCTGGCGGTAGCCGAGACATAAACTATACACACTCAACCTTTCGAGTTTACGCATGCCGATTGGTTTGTCCCACCCAAGCCAAGGGTTGGATAAACTGCACACCCTGGGCAGTAGCAGGGACTGGCACAGGAGCGAGTGGTATATGCTGAGGCGGGTTGGGCAGCGGTCGATTCAGTGCCCTCCTATAGAAGCTGGTTCAAACAGGTGGGAATGGGTATTCTTTAACGAATAACGATGGCGAAGGTATTCACTGGCTCGTGGTACACAATTGGGCCGGTAGCTTGAGCTACGTGCGGGCTGCGACGGGCCATGTTCTGGTGCGGTTAGAACGTTGAACTTGGGGGGCTCTGGGTGTGGGGGAAGTTCTTCCGAGGTTTCCCCCGTGGCGGCCTCACCTCTTCATAATGATCTCCAGGCCCCTGGTCACCAGTACCCCACCAGACTTGGCTGGATTCAGTCATGGGCGGCTATCTAAAATCGGGTCGGTTATTTGCACGTGACAAGGAGGCTCTTCCAATTTTCCACCATGGCGAACAAGTTCTGGGGTTATCCTGCGCCCGATGCCCACCTCATTGCTACTGCCAAGTCTTACAACCTCCGGTTTGCGAATAATCCTGGGCATACATGTTCTGGTCCTATGGCAGACTTGATGTTCGATCGACTCGAGGTCTATGGTCCTTTGTGCGTCATGTGTGGAGCTATCAACAACGACTTTGGCATGGTTTTTGTGCTTGGCCGAGACAACGATCCTCTGGAGTCAATTCCGAAGGAGCTGATAGAAAATGCGGAGCAGACATTTGGATATCCAATTCGTTTGTTTACTTGGGATAAACAAAAACAAAAATACACCACTGAACGTCTGGGTGCTCCGAATGAAGTGGACACGCTGTGGAGAGGCACCTTGCAAAGGTTAGTTTGTTGAGTGGATATTTTCCAGTGGGCTGAATTGGGCGAAAACACGTAGATCAAACTTGCGTTCGTACAAGCCACGGAAACCAACCTAACTAGCCCAACATTCTCCCCTCCATCTCTTTTTCCTCCACACTGCTGTTTCACCTTGTTCATATCATCTTGTGCGTTCCCTGCGGAATCGTCGTAGCATCAAAGAAAATTTGCATCTCCGTCAGCGTGATTGACCGAGCTGAACTCGATGCAGAGGGCAGATGTAATCAGGTGAGATGCTTACAACCTGTAGATATCACTAAAAATCGTGGGAGGTCTGTTGGGAACAGAGCCCTGTTGGGTCCAAACGCGAATTGCGCATTGTTCCTGCGCAAACTCCTATTCGAAGACGAGCGAGCTATTTGTCACCATTTTGGGGCATCTAATTTATCGAATTTCCGTAGCCCCCTGTATTGGAAACCACTCTCCTCCCTGGTCGCGTAACAGCACTAGCATCAGCCTAAATTATGGGAAGGCGTTCGGGAGCAATTTCTTGGATAATGTCTGTACACAGGATGAATAGATGTCTACGCAATATGTTTTTGCCTTTGATTTGGATTGACACGACTGCTCCGCCCCCCGAACATGGCTAACATTGAAGACCCCAAGGGTAAGCCCCAATCAGGAGCCAAAAACATGCAATTACAACATCGCTGGGGCAGTGAACGTATTCCGCTAGTTTTCCAACTGTCAATTCGCTGAACCTTTCTCGCGAGGGAAGCTAACAGTGGTTAATTTGCAATTAGAGTTTCGCAAACGACGATCACCGCTCAGTTTTAATGGGCCGGGGGATGTAAGTGAGTACGAGTTTGCCGCACGAGCCCAATGGACGAGGGTTGGATATTTAAGTGAGCAAATTTATAGTAAGTAAACGGTGCTTGTAGCCGAACAACAACCACCCAGACCTGTTTGTGCTTCCACATTTCATGGCACGCGGGTAGCATGCTGGAGTGGCTCTGGCTACTCCTACGCAATACACTGCCACATGTGGGCGGGCTCCGAACAAGAGCTAGGTGCATGCACAGCTGTACATCCTCCTGTTATCGTATATATGCTTCATTATACCATCGTTCTACTTATATTATCGTGGCCCGGCCTTCCAACTGTAACACACAAGCCTAGGTCACACCATACGGTGGAGCCGGGGAAGAGGGGGTCATATAGCAGGTAGAGGGCGGGACAGGAGGCGCCGGGTGATCCAGGGTGCCCCAGTCACGGTACCCTGGTACAACGTTTGTACGATGTCGAGCCGAAAGCAGCCGAAAGCAGCCTAAAGGTGGCTCCCGGGGTATGCGGAACCGGGTCTGACAGGCCCAGTCGCCAAAGATGACCAGCATAGTTCACACAGAGATCAAACATTACACGAGCGGAGCCCCGGCTTGAAGGTACTAGCCAGAGGAAAATCGCAGGAGACTCGAAGTGGCAATGCAGCATCGGCAAGGACTGTTTAAGCTCAATCTCAACATACAACACGAAAGATGAATGTTCCATTTGAATCGTAAACCTCAAAATATGAAAAATATAAGGGGCAGTTCCGCACCACCAAGGACCAATACCCAAGGAATGATCGTTGGTAGTGCGGATGCAAGTGGTCCGCAAATTGAGTGAGCGTCTTCTACTCGTTAGCTTAGTGAAAATAAACATAAAAACTCAACCACACGTACTATCCGTCTAGGTCGGCCTGTAGAGTGTCGTTGGCACGCTCGAACCAGGAGGTCAAGAGCAGGGACACCACTACTTGAATGAGTGTGAACGCGAATGGGAGAGCAGGAGGAGTATGTGGTGGGGGGAGGTTGAATGGCATGCTGCAAGATGGGATGAGTGCCGGACACGACAAGCTTAGCAAATAGCTGCAAACACAGTGATCCGAACATACTGGTAGTAAGCTATCGGGTTGGGCAACTGGTTAACTGGAAAAGTACGGCGAGACATATTGTCGTGAGCGGGGAGCAAGTGTGGGGTGTTGAAGGGCGCAGAAATAAGTGGGGGATAGCCATGCTGGTTTTTACGCAGTGCACACAAAGTGTGGCGGCGGGATCCTAGAAGGATGTTCTGGCTGGTTAGCGTTAACCCGACATCCATCTCACATGTCATTCCATATCGGTCTGAGAAGCCCAACACGCCCTTGGTGGATCTCACACCCCAAATCGACCTAGGCCTAGCCATGAATGACTCCATGCGAATGCGGCTTCCCTCCCATACCGTACCGGTTTAGGAACGAGTCCGGGTGTTCAGACCGATGTGGGGTGACATGTAGATTGCCTTCAGGTTAACGTTAATCAACCGGGGCATCCTTCCAGGACCCCTTGCTGACACACCTTGTATGCACTGCGTAGAAACCAGCACGACTACCCCACTTATTTCTCTGCCCTTCAGCACCCCACGCTTGTTCTCCACTCTTGGTATTCTACCTTGCAGTACTCTTCCTGTTGTTCAGTTGCCTAGCCCGAAGGTTTACCACGAGTAGGTCGGACCCCTGTCACAACTAGCTGCTAAACCCGTTGTGTCCAACTATCATCACATCTCGCAGCATGCCGCTCGATGTCCCCCCCCATTACACACACCCATCGCTACTTTCCCACTCGCATTGGTATCGCTAAAGCCGCGGCGACTATGCTCTTAGCCTCCTGGTTCGAGCGTCCGACGTCGTTATACGAATTAATCTAGATGACTAAAGCATTTGAGCCTGTCGTCTGTATAGCCACGGTTTATCAGTTTGTGAAGAGAAGCCCCTTGCTATTGTAGGCTGTTTGCAGCCTATCCGTGCCTTGAGTGCTGAACCCTGGTGTCAGAGGACTGCTGCGCCTATGTTGACACTCGAGGCTTACCCCACACTCGGGTCCAAACCGCGCATTTATATTTCATGCGGTGAGCGCGATTTCGATTGGTTCAATCTTGTTTATTTACGTGTTTACGCAAAACCATACTTAGACCCCTAGGTCATGGAGTTGCTCGACAAGCTAGCCAATTCAATTATCACAGTGACATATTACGGGTTCTCCGTGCCCGTTTTGCACCTCGTCGTTTTGAACTAAGCGAAACACGCAAGGGTTAGATTTAATACAGCGAGCATAGAATCTTCGAGAAGCGACCAGCGCTTACGAAAGGACCTTACCAGTATCACTTCGTCCTTTGCAGCTCGGCAAAAACCGTAAGCGCACCTAGCCGAAGATCCCTGCCGGACGCGCAATCGTATAAAAGACACTCGAGCGTCCGCCACACCCTACTTCAATCACTACACAATGTCCCTCTCCCGCACTTTTCTCAACGACTTTCGTCCCCTCTTCCGGCTCCTTGAAGAGCCCTTTCACACTCCGGCATTTGCCCGCTTCAACAGGCACCCATTTGTGCTGCAGCACCAAACACCTGTTGAATTTTCGGAAGAGGGCAACGACGTGATTGTACGTGCCGAGGTGCCCGGTGTCCAGAAGGAGCATTTGGACGTTCGGCTCGGGAATGATGGGCGGTCTTTGACGATGGAAGGTCGAGTTATTAGAGCTTCGAAGGCTCAGGTTGAGGCGCCTGCACCGGCAGTGAGCGAGGCAGCCACGCCTGGTAAGTTTATTCTCGGCCCGATAGAAATGATATGTCATTTGTTTATTTGGGTTTTCCATAAAGCCGCTAAAACCACCTCGGAAGTCGTCTCCCAACCCGAGTTCCGCTCGTCGTTCAGCCAGACGTTCTGGCTCCCCCAGCCTGTCGACGGTGCAAAAGCCACGGCAGAGCTCGCAGATGGGATCTTGGTTTTGCGGATTCCAAAACGCGAAGAGTCTCGTGGGCGACATATCCCTATTGCCTGAGAGCAAGGTTTAAGTTTTGTCGTTTTGTAATGCGTGGGTTGTAAGGGAGGTGGTTGTAGTGTTATGCAACTGTATGCGCACCTCTCAGATTTCGTGGCGTGATTGTGATCCGTATTTAGTCATGCTTGATCCCGAAACAATTAATCTATTAGGAGTATGCAGGTATAGAAACACAGATAGCTTAGCAAGCGCAGCACAATACAGGTTTGTTCAAGAGTCCGACCATGAGCTTCTACTCTACACCTTTTCCTTTTTGTGTATCTCAACACCGGGGCGTGCACCCAACGCTGGAAAGAGAAACATCAACCGTCACAGGAGATACAACAGATGACAGATAAACTCACCATCTTTGATCGCCCCATAGATCAAGAACTGACCGCTGACCAGTCCGGCAGTCATAATCATCCTCGGCCCGAGACCGGCAAATAATCCACGGAAGCCGGCTTGCTTGCCAAGCGCGATGAGGCGCGAGGCCATGGATCCTTTTGGTCCGTGACCTTTGTTGATCTGCATCCCCCCATGTCAGAAAGTAACCAATAGATAATCAACGGAATTAACCGACCTGACTGAGCAATGTATCTGCGGGCTAAACCTAGGGGTCAGTACCCTATCTGACCGAAGTCTGAGTACGGATACGTACGTGACTCAGGACTGCCGCTGCAAATCCAGCAATGATGCCACTCCCGAGGGAAATGCCAAACTTGGACGGGCCCGAGAGCGACTGTTTCCGTTCCTCGCTCATGGAACGGAAAACAACTTCGTGACACCATTCGTTCACCTGAAACCTTGGATGAGCCTATAGCACTCGAATGGTGGCGGATAACGCACCGTGAACTGGCCAATCGCGTAAGGAATTTGTCTGGAGAGGCATCAGTGTGTATTCGCGCTTCCGATTTAAACGACTCGCTTGCAAAGAATAGGGAGGAACCCGGCATAGAGTTCTTGGATTCCGCCCTCCCTAGCCATGCGAGCAAACCCGGACGTAAGTCCCGACGCATAGGTCCGATCCGAGACTAGACGAATACGCGTCGCTTCTAGGGGTGTCAACAGGATATCGGCAAAGAACCTGGAATGGCAGATTCAGACCACCCGTGAGCGAAATAATACATAAACGATACCGACTCCGCAACGCTCGCGCCAACCAGATAAATTGCTGTCCGATGCTTGACAGCCTCTTCTTGCGAACCAGCAAGTTGCACAAACTTTCGTTTCCAAAACCTGCCAGCGCCGAATATCAATATTATTGCACACACTGCGTCGCATCAATTGCACTCACTCGTATCCAGCAAATTTGGCGCCTCCTTGGACCAAGTATCCCACAGCTGTTGGGCCAAACCCGGTGAGCAACCCTTTCGGACCCTCGGCTGCAACAATCTTGCGCCCGCCGGATAATAACGAGTCTTTAGCTAACGCGGGGTCAATCTGGATGCGAGTTTTGACGACGTCAATTGCTATTGACCAGATTCAGGCGAGATGTCAGTGATGGGCGGGGCGGGGTTTGGGCGAAACTCACGAGTCATTGCGCCATGGGTGATTGTGCAACATAGAGCACCTAGCACCAGTCTTCAGG